>KZ451978.1:1431037-1454338 GCA_002786265.1 Apostasia shenzhenica
CCGAGTTGGCTCGATTTGATTCGGCTCAGTTTATAATATATATATATATATATATATATTATATTTAATATATATTATATACATATATTATATGTATGTATTATATATATAATATATATTTTAATTCGAGCTAGATCGAGTCAAGCCTACCGCAGCTCAAAATCGGCTCAAAATTATTACAAAGCTGAACTTTTGCCTCGTTAGTCGGCTCGTTTAGATCGACTAGATTTCGATTTGATTTAAAATCGATTCAACTTTCAATCGATTTTCGATCCATATTAACACCCTTACCTGGCCAGATCGTCGTAGTGATCTGGGCTGCCGCCCTCGATGTCGAAATCGACACCGTCGAGCACGGCGTCCCCGAGCGGCCTCGACGGCGACTGACCGCCGAGGTAGTTGTTCCAGATGTAGGTGGCGACCTGCCGGGCGTCGTCTTGGCTGGCGAGGATGTAGGAGCCGGCGCCGCCGCCTATGGAGAGGATAACGTTCACACCCTGAGCTTGGCAGGTCTCGATGTCGCTGCTGAGGCCGGTGCAGCCGTTGGAGGAGGGGTCGCAGTGGCCGGCGAGATTGAGCTGGGGGTTCTGACCGTTGCCGAAGACGGAGAGGAAGGCGAGGATGACGTAGGCGTAGTCGCCGGAGGCGCAGGTGTCGGCCAAGGTGCTCTCGTCGTCGTTTTGGCCCCAGTAGACCGCGATCTTCCCGGCCTGGGCGGCGGCCAGAAGGGAAGTTATGATGAAGAGGGAGGCCCATGGGGATTTAGACGCCGCCATTGGAGCTAGCAGATCTTGATCTGCGGTGGAGGCGTGGGTTGATGACCGGCGGAAGGGATTCGTTTATTTATATAGAGAAGCATGCATGCATGGCCGGCGTTGCTCTCCGCAGTTTAAATCAACTGAAGCGTGCCGACAGGATGAAGTTAACACAGCGCGCCAAAGTTTTTTGTATGGGATAATTACAGATAGGTCCTATATTTGAGTTAAAATTATATTTTGGTCTATAATAATTTTTCAATGTCTTTAATTTAAGTCTTTGGAATTTACAATATGAACTAAAAACTAAAACACAATAAGCATCTAATAAGTACTTAATTATAGTTTTAAATTAAATGCCTAGCTAAGTGAAATATTTCAAAAAAAAAAGAAGAATCAAAGTGTGATTAAATATATCATCTGACAATCACAATGAACAATTTATCTTTGATAATAATTTATATCAGAAAATAATTAATAAAAAAATAGTACATTTTATCGAATATTTTGAAGGCAACACTGATAATTTTGAAGAACCAACAGCAATAACCAAATTATAAATAATAACAAAAAAATAATTTAAAGAAATATTAAAAAAGTAAAAAATACAGATCGAATTAAATATCTTCATTTGGGTTGTATCCAAATTACCATAAAAGCTAATTTTAGGACATGATTAGATTCTCCTATAACTTTAATTGTTTCTGATAATATATTAATAACAACAGAACAATCTCTTATGGGAATAATACAATTTAATTTATTATATCAAGTAATAAATTTTAAAATATTTTTTAATTTTTCTATTAGTTTAAAAGATGAAAATTTAGATCAAAGTTTAATGATATTTCATAAACTAGAAAATATACCCATGGTAGAAGGAAGTAAACCCTTAACTTTTACATAGAGATTACTAGAACATTTTTTCGAAATAAATAATGCAGAAATAAAATCAATACTTTTTGATATCAGATTGGATGACCTGCATAATCAATACTCAGAAATAATATATCCAAAATAATTAACCAATAAAGATATACAATTACCGTTAGAATGAAATATAAATATAGAAGAAATAAAAAAACATCAATCAATTAAGTGTCAAGATAAATATTGAATATTACGGATTAATTAAAGAAAAAATAATTAGGTATTTAATAATGATATGACCATAACAGAAGGAATTATTAAATCTGATTATAATAGAGAAATAAAAACTGTAATAAGAAACAATAAACAAAATACATTAATACGAATAAAATTTTTTTATAAATTATTTAATTTAATAATATTTACTATTACAAAACTTGGGCGTTGCTCTCCGCAGTTTAAATCAACTGAAACGTGCCGACATGATGAAGTTAACACAGCGCGCGAAAGATTTTTGTATGGGATAATTACGGATAGGTCCTATAGTTGAGTTAAAATTATATTTTGGTCTATAATAATTTTTCAATGTCTTTAATTTAAGTCTTTAGAATTTACAATATGAACTAAAAACTAAAACACAATATGCATCTAATAAGTCCTTAATTATAGTTTTAAATTAAATGCCTAGCTAAGTGAAATATTTCAAAAAAAAATAAGAATATTCAAAGCGTGATTACGAATAAACTATAGCTAGGAATTTATCTGTAACTTATGCACTCTTTTGTATTATTAATTGCAATTATATCTTTTTAGTTTATACTTATGTGCAATTAGATTCTTAGTTTTAAATTTGAGAGAGTTAATTAGCATCTATTTTGAGATAATATTGTGAAAATAAAGCCTTAATTTATAGTATTTTTAAATTAAGGCTGCGTTTGGGAAAGCTTTTTGGTATTAAAAAATGTTTTTTTATATAGCTAAAATATAAAAGTTGTGCTCGGTAAAATATCTATTTAACTGTTTTCAGCTATCAAAAAGCTAAAAAATAGCTGTAGAGAAAAGCTAAAAAAAAAAACTTTTTAGAAAAGTGATTGTGCTCTAATTAATTATGGACAAAAATGCCCTTAACATTATTTATCTCCTCTAACCGAACGCATCTTCCTAATCTTTCCTGTCATTTTCTTCCTCACGTCCCTTCATTAAATCAAATATGCAATTGACGTAATTTTCATATTTTCATATTTTTTTATAAAAATGAATACTAAATAATATAAAATATATTATAAAATTAATGGCACATAAATTTAATTATTTAATAGAATGAGTTAATTATTATATATTTATAGAATATATGTAATAAAAAGTATTTAAATTATGTCTAATTTAGTCAAAAATAAAAATATTTTAGACAGTACAGTCGTTTAACTAAACAGTTCTGCTTTTGATGTCAGCTTTTAACATTACTTTACCAAACGTATAAAACAGCTTTATTCAACAACACTTTTTTATACCGCTATACAGTAAAGCACTTTTTTATACAGCACAGCAATGTCAAACAGAGCCTAAGAAACCAATGAAAAATATTATCTCTAATTATTACTCAACTAGTATCTTCATCTAAGGTTCTGTTTGGTTGGAGGAAAAAAAATTATTTGAAAAATTTTTATGAAAATTTTAAAAAAATATGTATGATGTGAAATAAAGTGAGTTAGTTAATGTTAGAATTTGTGTATGATGATATATAAAATAATTTTTAAATATTTTTTTAAAATAAATTTAAGATTAAAAAATTTATGATTAAAATAAAATTTTTTTTTAGTCAGTTGTCAAACAGAACCTAAAGGTTTGATTTATGGCCATTTAATTTAATGTTATTGTACAAATGATATAATAATGTCATATTATAATATGAGAGATTGATTATTTAATTTAATAAAAATTTTAGATAATATTATAAAAAAGTATAAGCTAGCTTTTTTTTAAATGACATTGAGATGTTAATTAAATTGGGTGACACCTAGATGATTAGATAATACTCTAATTATATACGTTTGATGTAAAAATACTAATAATTAATATGAATTTTAAGAAGCTAAATGCGTACGCTGCTGGTAAGTAATTGAGTTGCTTAACAAAATATAAGGATGGGGAATTAGCTTAATATAATATGCCACCGTTATTATTATTATTATTATTACCAAGGTTTTAAAAACTAGGGACCGGCCGGTTCAACCGGTAGAACCGTGAACCAGTCAGCCAACCGGTCCGGTTTAATTTTATGACCTAATTCGGTTAAAACCGGCCAGAACTGGTCTAAACCGTGGTTCAACCGGTCAACCGGTGAACCGGTACGGTTGGACCGATTGAGTTTAAAATTTAAAAAAAAAAAATTCTTAAACTCTAGGTCCCTAACTCAGCTTCCGTTCTGCGGCCTCTACTCGCGCGACAATCACGAACTCGCGATTTCCCTTGCCTCGCACTCTCCTCTCCGGCCCCCATCCTTTCGGAATGATTTAGTATTTTAGTAATATAAAATAATGAAATGATTTAGTATTTTAATATTGATAAAGCATACATTTGTTCAGATCTTTTAATGATGTACTAAATATTATACTCAATTTATGATTTGCGAATATTTTGTTGGGTTATTGTTATTTCGATTTGCTTGAAATTATTTGGGTTATTGACGTAAGATATTATTTGTTAATTAAATTCAGTTATTAAATATTTATTTTATGTTTAATTATTGTGTTGATGTGTGAATAATATATATCTTAACTATATTTATATTATATTTTATTAGTTTTTTTTAATTTTTACTTCATCCCGGTTCGACCCCGGTTTGACCCTGGTTTGACCCCGATTTTCAAAAACTTGATTATTACTATTTAGGGCTTCTATAACCCATAAAATATATTTAGCCAAAATTTAAATAATATGATTAAACCATTTATTAATAAATAAATGTTATTAATTAAAAATTAGCAAATAGAGCATGTTTTGAACTACAAGGTAAAGGATAAAGCCAGTTGATAATCTCCTTGATATACGAGAATTACTTGCCTTACTAACAATATTGGTATTTTGCCTTTTGAAATATTAGATAATAATTTGGCACCAAGCAAGCGGCCATGCATACCAGCAATGCTATCAGAAGATCTTAGAACTCATAGAATTATTATCGTTGAGCAAGTAAGGCTGTTAATTTTGCTCAAAAATCGAAGATCGTTCGAAAATTGAATCGAATCTTGAAACTAAAGAGCCGACTAATGAGCCGTTTGTTTGGGTCAAAAATTTTATTAATCCAATCTTGAGTTGGCAAATGATCGAATCAAAATGGCTCGAAATCGGATCGATTAAAAAAATAAAAAATATTAGATATAATATTTATATATGTAACTAAATCTAGTATATAGTTTTTTCAGTAGTTTACTGAAAGGGTTCATTAGACTTTTATTAGAATTTTTTTATAATCATTTAATTCATATTTATTATAAATTATTTTTTTAATTTTTATCTTTAAATAATAGATCAAAGCGAATAGCCATAGTTTAACCTGATTGAATGAACAAATATATTTATACATAATATTTGAATAAAAGATAAAAAATTAATCGAAAGTCGGATCAAGCTTAAATCGATAACAAATGGGCCAGACTCAGCTCGAATCGAGATATGATCGAACTCTCCTAATTTCAATCTCTGAATCGAATCAAGATCGAATCGAAGACTTTCAATTCAATCTTGAGCCGAGATCGGATCGGCTCGAGATCGAATCGATGACAGCCTTTAGTTTTCTTTTTATAAGATTATTCATGTATCGCATAACTAACGTAAATAGTGCAGCTGACTTTTTGACTCATTATGTTACGTTAGACAATTTTTGCTGGGAGAGAGATATGCCTATTCCCATTGCTTTTTACAATATCCTTCTTAAGGATATTGATTGACTTTTATAATATTTGTAGTATTATTTAAGTTTAATGCTATGGCCAGCCACCTTTAAAAAAAAAAACTGTTAATTATTTAATATTATTAAATTTTATATATAGTTTGAATAGATAGATCATCTCTTCACGAAAAATTATTACAAAAGTTCTCACCACGTCAGTGGTTCGTCGCTTAATGCAAGCCCACCATCCCAAGTACGAAATTACTAGAAAATATTATTTCACAATATTTTTTTATTATATTTTTGTCTAATTTTTTATTTTAAAGTAAAAATAAAAACTATAACAAAACAAAAAATACTGTCACAAATATGTTTGCATTAGGTCCACCTTATAGACCTAGATGTAATTTGCCCTTGAAACCTTAGATTAATATGAGTGAGATTTAGATCCAATTGTAGCCAATTGAAAATATGTCACATACTATCAGAATTTAGGAGCATTGAGTTCAATGTTATTTTAATATTATGTTATATTATATAAAAATAATAATTATTTGATCTAATAATATTTGTAAATACTATTTGAATGTTAAAAATATAAAATATATAAAATTTTACTTATATATATATATATAATTTTAAATTGATTCTTGTCTTTTAAAATCTTACACTCATGTCCATATATATGATAATATGATACATTAAATCATTCAAATTAGTCTGCAGTACTTATAGTTATAATCATCTATACATTAATTAAGTTAATTTTATTTTATTTTTTATTAAAAGATTACGAGAAAAGTAAAATAATCTTTTCATGTTCACATTTTCTGTTTGTAGTTTACATTTTGTGCTAAATATATAACTGTTATTTTGATATTATAATTGGCATTTTGCTTTAATATGAAAAAAAATCGAAAGATATAACTAAAAGATGTGATTAATTATAGAGTCTTATTGAAAGAATTCATACTATAGATTGATGCTAGTCTGCTAGTATGACTATTCTTATGTTTAAAGTAAATAGTCGATTCTCTTATTCATGTTATAAGCTTAAATTGAGACCATAAATTAGTCGTTCAGCTGAAATCAAGTGATTCATGCGTGTAATTCTTTCCACTAGATAGCTGAATGAAATTGAAGCACTGAGTGACACAAACTATGCTCCCAACGGTTAAAATAATATCGAACCACATATCCCTTTTATAATTACATACTTTAACATCTGGGACTAGAAATAATATATACTAAAATATATATAAAATATATATATATATACTAAAATATAATTAGTTATGTGGATAAAACGTTAAAGCATTCAGATTAAGCTGGACTTATTATTGAGATTAATACATATATATATATATATATATATATATATGTGTATTTGGACCTATAAGAACTGCAATTAGACATGAACTTGACTTATTTGCGCTTACATAAGTATTGTTTTCGCCTTAGGCTCTGTTTGGCAACTGATTAAAAAAAAATAGCTTATTTTAGTCATAGCCAAAATCTTAAATTTATTTTAAAAAAAAATTAAAAATTATTTTATATCTCATCCTACAAAAATTTCAACATTAAACAATCATTTTATTCACATCCAACATAATTTTTAATATAATTAATTCACTTTATTTCACTTCATACACATTTTTTTAAAAATTTTCACAAAAATTTTTAAAACCATCTTTTTTTCCTCCAACCAAACAGAGCCTATTAGAATCGAATGAAGAGAAGCATCAGATCATGCTTACTAGAGACATCTAAAATTATCAGGAGATGTTATTAAGCTATCAAGTTTTCAAAAATGAATGAAGAACGAGTTGGATATCGTGCACTCTATTCCACATCTCCATTAATTTTTATGTCTAAATTAGGGCATCTAATTAAATTTGTGAGTAGATCTCAACTTGATATTAAAATTACAAAACTTTGGAATTGAACGAATTCAAATTAAATCAAACATATATTATTAAACTCTCTGGAATAGTGCTAAATGTTAACCTACAAAACAGAAATATATAAATAAAATATTGTCTAAGAAATAAAGATGTTAAGATGAATGAGCAGGTATATGCTTCTAGACCCATAAACCGAGGGTTCGCATGCTGCAAACTATCACGGATCCCCAGAAGACGTACCAGTATTAAAAGATATCATCCTCTTTTCGCGGCTACCAACCCCCCAACGGCCGACAAACGACGCGAACCCAGAGCTTGTTCACCTCCTTTCCTTCGGGAAACTAGGGCGAAGCTGTGCACTCCATCACCTATAAATACCCTGAAACAGTCTTCAGCAAAGAGGATTCTGATTGCACAAAAAAGGATCAATTCCCACTGTATTAGAGCCCCAACTGAGGAGCTCTCTCTCTCTCTCTCCCTTCTCTTTCACTCTCAAAAGCACTGTATTAGCCTGCACGGCTACCTACTTCCTTTAGTGAAATCTCTTTGCCGATCGCCCGGTGGATGTAGGGGATTTCCTCTCTGAACCACCTTAAATCTCTGTGTTCTTCTGAATGTTCTGGACTCTACCTCCCCATCTCTCTTCCTTAAGCTTCCATTAACAGGCTTATCCCCCCGCGCGCCGCCGTCTCCTGGAACTCTCTTTCTCTTTCGGTGTTCCTTGGGATCCCCTACATCCTACGTCAGCAACTTCTGGTGCTTTCATTGAGACCTCAGGAAGATGGTGACCAGAACGCGCAAAACTAACTCCACTGCCCGCAGTGTAAAAGCGGGAGAACCCTCAGTCCAAGCGCCGGACGACAGGGCTTCGGCCTCAACTTCTCGGTGCCACGCTGAATCTGCTTCCTCCTCTAGGACCTGTGTCTCAGAACTTCAGGGGATGCTCGCAAATCTCACTGACCTGGTCACCGGCCTCACAGCCCAGCAGACCGTGATCCTCAGGCAGACACAACCGGTGTGTGCAATACTTCCCCACCAGCCAGTGGCGGCGGTCCCTGCTCCTCATCCACCGGTCGGAGTGGCTCCGGCGCCTCCTCCGTCGGTCGCGGTGGCCCCAGAGTTATTCCCGCCTGTAGCGGCAATCCCGGCTCCCCCTCCTCCGGTTGCTGGGGCTCCTCCCCCGGCGTCCCCAGTAGCAGCAATCTCCACCGTCTGGTTCTTCCAGACCGCCCAGATGCCCTTTTTTCCCCCAGGAAGCTCGCCAGAATTCCTTTCCACCATGTCCATTACCACAACCTGCTTTCCTTCCACCTGCTTTCCCTTCTTTTCTCGTTGGAAGGGACCCCCACTTTCCGGGTGCCCAGGCCCCTCATCACGGGCCTGACCCCTTCTTCGGGCCGATGGATGGCAACGCTCCTTTTTCCGATGCCATCCGGCTGGCCCCAATCCCAGAAGACTTCAGGCCGCCTAGGCTAGAGGTCTGTAGGGGTGTGACCGACCCCCGTGAACATGTACAAGGGTTCGAGGCTGCAGTCTATTACCGACAATCGGACGAAGCCACTAGATGCCACCTACTGGCCAACACACTGAAAAGGGCAGCATTCAGCTGGTTCATCAAGTTGCCCAAGGGTCACATCTCTTCCTACGAACATTTGAAATGACAGTTGATTGCCCGTTTCATCGGTCGGACCCGGATGGTTGTCTCCGACATGGTGCTCGCCAACATCAAACAGGGCAAGAGGGTAAGTCTTCGGGATTACACCAACTGCTTCTTCGCCGCTGCGGCGGAAACCGAAGATGTAGACCCCACAGTGGCCATGCACAATTACAGAAGGGGACTTAAAGCAGGGGATTTATCTAAATCCCTGCAGCTGGCTAAACCTAGGAGTTACCCAGAATTGGTGGCTAGGGCCAGCCAATTTATGCTTCTCGAGGATGCTGAATCCTCTCCCACAAACGCCTCTGGAGTTAAGCAAGGGAAAAGAAAAAGAAAACATCAGGGTGCCGAACCCCCGGCCACGAGGATGCACGTGGCCAAGAGCCGTGATAGAGGTGAAGGGAAGCCCCGACACGTTCAACAACAAAAAGTTTTTCTCTCACGGCCGCTCCATGAAGTCTATGCGGCGGCCGTCAAACAGGGTTGGATCCGACCTGCCGGGCCCAAGCCAGCACCTCCGGTCGGGGTAGATCCCGACAACTACTGTGAGTTCCACGGGAACTACGGACACAGGCTTCACAAGTGCTGGGGCCTCAGAGCCCTGCTCGAAAAACTGATGAACCAATGCAAGCCCGAAGAGTTCATGCAAATGGCGCCAACCTTCATTGTTGTCCAGAAGGGCAAGGCCCCTTAGATTGCCGGGGCTCCTGACAAAGCCCTACTGTCTCCCGGTTCCAGCTAACCAGGGCGCTCTTACCCTCCTGCCACTAGGACGATCAATGCTATCTTTAGTATTGACCCTGCTACTGCCCGCCGCCAAGAAGCTGAGGTAGGCGGTATCTATGAGCAGCATTCCTCATCCATCCCTCTCACCTTCTGCCAAGAAGATCTCTCCCGGGAGGGCAATCTGTATAACAACCTGATTGTGGTCGTCGCCCGCATAGCTGACTTCGATGTTCGACGAGTGCTTCTAGACTCTGGAAGCGCGGCTGATATCCTGTTCGAGTCCGCCTTCCTCCAGATGGGGCTCAAAGAGGTAAACCTCCTCCGTGCTGGAGCCACCTTACTTGGTTTCTCCAGGGAGAGGGTTCAACCTCTGGGATTCATCACTTTGTCCGTCTTCTTTGGTGATAATAACGACCACGCAATGAGCATGGTCAACTTCGCCATCATCAGAGCCAAGTCAGGCTACAACGCCATCCTGGGAAGGACAACTCTTAATTCTTTTGGGATGATGATTTCTACGCCTCACTTATGCGGGAAGTTCCCCACTTCTAGCGGCGTTGTCACCATCAAAGGAGACGCCAAAAAAGCCACCCGATGCTTCCAGATCGCCACACAACTCGTTGTCAATCAATTGGACCCCAGGAAATCTCATCCAGTCGTACCACAAGAAGGGGGGTCATCAATATAACCTTGGGGGGAGAAGATTCTCCTAAAATTATAAACATATCCTCCTCAGTTAATGACAACCAGCAGGCAGATGTCATCGTCTTGCTTTCTGAGTATATTGATGTTTTCGCATGGTCTCCAGAAGATGTCTCAGGCGTGGATAGGGCAGTCTGTGAGCATCATTTGAACATATCCAGTACTGCATCTCCAGTTGCATAGAAGAAGAGGGTGATGGTAGGCGAAAGGCAGGATGTCATCAAAGAGGAGATTAGTAAATTGCTTGGAGCAGACTATATCAGGGAGGTTAAGTACCCCCAATGGCTCACCAACGTGGTCATGGTGAAAAAGGCCAACGGGAAGTAGAGGATGTGCGTAGACTTCCGCACACTGAATCAATCCTGCCTCAAAGACACCTATCCTCTTCCACGCATCAACGCTATGATAGATAGTACCTTCGGGTATGAGGTTATGAGTTTTCTGGATGCTTTCTCAGGATATCATCAGATCCAGATGGCCAGAGAAGATGAAGAAAAAACAGCCTTTATTACTGATTTCAGCACATATTGCTACAAAGTCATGCCCTTTGGTCTCAAAAATGCCGGTGCCACTTACCAACGCATGATTGATGCCGTTTTCAAAGAACAAAGGGGAAAGAATCTTGAAGCCTAAGTTGATGACATCCTGGTCAAAAGCAGAACTTTAGAAGGACACTTCAATGATCTCAGGGAAACATTTAGCACACTCCGGAGGTTTAATCTCAAACTCAATCCTGTCAAGTGTACCTTCAGCGCAGTCTCAGGAAAGTTTTTGGGCTATCTGGTTTTGGCCAGGGGAATAGAAGCCAATCCAGACAAAATCTCAGCGATCCTGAGCATGCCTTCTCCTAGGACGACAAAAGAGGTTCAGAAATTGACTGGACGGATCAACAACCTGGGCAGATTTATCTCGAAAGTTGGAGACTGATGCTTACCATTCTTTCGATACTTGTGCAGCAACAAGGGAGGTCAATGGACCAGTGATTGCGAAACTGCTTTCTCGGAGCTGAAAAAATATCTTACCTCGGCCCAGATATTAGTGGCACCAACAACAGGAGCGGTCTTGTCTTTTTACTTAGGGGTCTCTAACACTACAGTTTCTGTGGTCCTCGTGGACGATATTAAAATGATACAACATCTAATCTTCTACATTAATCATATGCTTCTAGATGCTGAAAGCCGATACCCCATGTTGGAAAAACTTGCCTTGGCTCTTTTAATGGCGACAAGAAAGTTGCGCCCATACTTCCAGTCCCATACCATCTAGATTGTCACTGATTAACCGCTCCTGAAGATATTGCATACTCCTGAGGTTTTAGGGAGGCTACTCAAGTGGTCCGTTGAGCTAGATTTTGTTGCAGAGCTCTCTACTTTGGAGCCACCACCTGCCAAGCGCCGAACCAACCTCTGGTCCCTACATGTCGATGGTGCGTCTGGGTCGCAATCTCAGAGGGGGCTGGAATGCTCCTAACCAGCCCGATGGGAACCTCTATACACTAGGCTATAACACTTCAGTTCAAGACTACAAACAATCAGGCAGAGTACGAAGCTCTCATTGCGCGACTGAAATTTGCACTCAGTATGGCCGTAAAGTGCATACAGGTATTCAGCGACTCCCAGCTGGTCGTCAACCAGGTGAACAAAATTTTTGAAGCCAAGGATGAGGTCCTGAGAAAGTATCTGAAGCAAGCCCAGTCCTTGATCTTATAGTTCAAAGATTTCTCTCTGACACACATCCCCAGAGAGGAAAATCAAGTGGCAGATCAGCTGACCAAAAGGGGGCTCCCCGACCTCCGCCGGACTCAGGCATCCGAAAGGCCTAGTTTCGAATGTGCAGAAGTTTCTCTGGAGAGCGGCCACCCTGTTGGATGGACAGGATCCTCAATTATCTAAAAGCTAGTACCCAGCCCGATAACAGACAAGAGGCGAAGAAGCTCAAGCTTGATTGTGCCAAATACGTCCTCATCGATGGGTATCTTTACAGAAGGTCTTACGCCAAACCCCTCACCAAGTGCCTGCGACCAGAGGAAGCTAAAGAAGTCATGGAAGCTGTGCACAAAGGGGAATGTGGAACTCATGCTCGTGGCAGAAGTTTGGTTATGCGAATCCTACGCCAAGGTTTCTTCTGGCCACATATCCACAAGGATGCTCAGGCGTTCGTAGAAAAATGCTCTCAATGTCAGTACTACGCCGACATGCAAAGGCAACCAACAGGCTATCTCAAACCCATCAATTCGTCTTGACCCTTCGCTATATGAGGGCTAGACTTCCTGGGCCCAATGCCTACGGCCATGAAGAATTATAAGTGGATACTGGTAGTTGTCGACTACTTTACAAAGTTGATTGAAGCCAAGCCACTTACCCAGCCAATTGTGCAGAATGTTGAAAATTTCCTCTGGGCCAATATCGTCTGTAGATACGGCGTGCCTATGATGATAATCACAGATAACGGCACCCCGTTTGCTAATTAACGGATCCATGACTTCTGCGGAGAGCATCAGATCAACTTCAAGTATGGATCTGTTTGGCATCCTCATACCAAAGGGCAAGTAGAAGCTGCTAACAAGAACATCTTGAATATCTTGAAAAAACGCCTTGACGGTGCCAAGGCCCGGTGGCCAGAGGAGTTGCCAGGCACTCTCTGGGCATATAATACGGCTCCCTCCGAGGTCACTCAAGAATCCCCTTTCTCCCTCTCATTCGGGATGGACGTTGTCATACTAGTTGAGCTGGAGCATTCCTCCCCCAGGGTAGGAGCTGCAACCAACCTCGAACCTGAAGTCTGGCAAACCTGGATGGATGAGAACAATGATTCACGGCAAATTAATCTGGATCTCTTGGAGCAGAAGAGAGAACTGGCCGCACTCAAGCGTCTGGAACATAAGCGTCGGGTTGAAAGATACTTCAATCGCAGAGTTAATCCCCGGGACTTCATTCAAGGAGACTTAGTACTGAAACGACGACTTCTTGCCAGCAACAAGTTAGGAGTTCCTAAGCTTGAACCTAATTGGGAAGGCCCTTACATCGTGCGCGAGGTCGCTGATCCGAATGCATACTATCTCATGACTTCGGAAGGCACCCAACTCCCCAGAACTTGGAGTGAAGATGATCTCAAGAAATTCCACTCCTAATCCCTGGCAACAATTCATTTGTACTCACAGGAGACGATTACACAAATTCATTCAAGAATTTATTACATTCTGGAGTATTCTTTATACATCTGGGTTCTTCCAAAGTATTTAGATTTCTTTATGCTATCCTAGTCATTACGTCTCAAAACTTCAGAGTTTCTGAGGCAGTGAATCACCTATTACATTCATTATTGAGGCACTCATATCGGCCTAAAATCTATTGCTCAGGTATGACTTCAACCTCAAAACTCTCGGTCATCGTACCCGAGGCTCCGGACCTCGCACACGATGATTTGCTATAACTAACCTCCCATATATGGCGGTCACTGAGCCTAGTTATGCCTGGCAGGCGGGGTTTCCTACATACATCTGGGACCCTTCCATAAGCCCATCCGGCTAACGGAAGGTCTGAAGGCCTGCTCGTAACCTTAGGGCAGTCCCTGATATCTACTAATGATACAGGTCCCCCCTAAGCAGAGTGCCTTCGCTTCCCACTAGGATCTGCCATTCCAAGGGGGTCAGCCCTTGCCTAAAGTGTAAACATCGGTCACGATGTTTCAGACGAACAAGTTCTTTTGGCATTGGGTCAGATAACTCCTCCTAGGTAGGATCTCCACTACTATCACTACTTCTTTCTTGTGCAGATACACAAAGGAGTATTCTTTAACCAAAATTTGGGTATCCCCGAGGTCAGCCTTTGCTTAAAGTGCAAACATCGAATACGATGTTTTAGATGAACAAGTCCTTTTGGCATTGGGTCAGATAAACTCCTCTCTGGCGGGATTTCTCTTATTGTTGCTCTCTCCTATATGGACTTATAAAGTTTAAAGTTCAAGATGGAAACATTTTATGTAGTTCAAAGTCCCTCACTATTTATAAGGGGTCTTTTCAGAACTACAATCAGAATACCTCAAACTACATACAAAGATACTTATATATTTCATACACATCAGAACAAAACAGGTATGAAAGGCAAATCAAAACTTTTTATTAATGTTCAACAATTACAAATCACTCATCTTACGAGAGGAATAGGCTACCTTTTACTGATCCCATCCAAAAGACTAAATACATAATGGATGAGGTCGTCAGTTAGGTCGAAACCCTCCTCCCTGTAAGTAAGATCAGCGGCCATGCAAGAAAAAGGATTCACTTCTCCAAGTTCGGCGGCAGTAACCTTACCCCCTTGGTTCAAAGTGGAAGCCAATCCCTCCCATGATCGCTTGATCCCTTCTAACCTCAGTTTCCTACATGATAAACTTGTTTTGTAGGCTTCCACAGCCGCCACAGACCTCTCCGCAGCAACGGCCTCCTGGTCTCCAATGACTTTATCTATCTTCTCCCAAAGAGCCTGATTATCAGCCTTCAGTGCACTCATTGCAGATTTATACACTGCAAACTCCTCTTGCAGCTTGGCCTTCTCATCCTGAGTAGCGTCAAGCTGAGAAGACTTCATCGCCATCTGGATTCTCAAGGCTTCAATCTCTTCATCCCGCTGATGAAGCTAACGTCCTTGCTCCAGCACCTGCTCCTCAGTCCTCATAGTCCTTACCGTGGCCACCCTATTGGCGAGACCTGAATAGAGGTTTGGCGTGGAGGACATCTCCAACTTATCCTCCAAATCCTTTGATGCCAGACCTCCTCCTAGGGCCAGACCTACCTCTCCTCGGTAGGCGCAGGCCTTGTTCGCGGCTGGCACGGTGACGACGGTCAGTCTCCTGTCATCCCTTTTCGTCCTCACCGATATCCTTGTACCCTCATCCTCGAAGAGCCCGACGAAGTTGGCACTGAAGGAAGGCTTTACGCTCCGCTGTCAGTCATGTTCCAATCCAGCGGCAAAACCTTTCTCTGCACCCTTCGCCTTTTTCAGTAGAGACTCTGGACTTGGGCTTTCGGAAGAACCCCTCTTCTCTCCGATAGCCTCCCTGAGGACCAACTCCATGCAGGGTCTCTCCATTTCCTCCTTCTCTCGGCCTCTGTCGGCCTTATTCCCTTCGTCCTGGCCCCCTATAACAATCCCTTGGGCACCTTTAGGGATCGACTGGGGCTTGGCAGCTGGCATGGGACCTTTTCCTTTTCCCGTGTACCCCAGCTCGGCCAAAGTCTTCCTGTCGTATGAGGTATCCTCAGGCGAGGATACCACATCAACGGCGGTTCCGCCACAGATCGGCTTCGGAACCCCTATCTCCTCTTCCTCCCCCACCTCGGTAATTTCTCTACTGAGCTGGGCGGCAGGGGGTTGTCCCCTCCAGGCCCTCTTCATCAGGACCGTGCTAGGAGGTGGGATGACTTCCTTCAGAACTGCGTATCCCAACGCCTTGGCATGCATGGATACGTCATTCCTCACGTGCCTAAGGAAGTCCTTCAAGGGCCAGCTCTGCCCCTTCAGCTTCTCCAGGATCTTTATGGGTGACTCAGCCATCCACTTGGCGTCACCCATGAGCTCAAGGGGGAACGTCCCGGGCGTTAAGGGGATCCCCAAATCCTCTCTGACGAAGAAGTAGTAGTCCCTCCAGTCGGAGTGAGAACTACTCGCTCCTGAGAACATCGCCTTCCTTGTCTTCGATCGCAAGGCCAGACACCCTCCATACCCTGGCACCACCATCCAACTGAACAGACTCCTGAACAACGTCAGAGTCCACGGTATTCCTTGAGCCTACAACAGTTTCAGGAAGGAGTACACATAGGCGGCGTTGGGGGAAAGTTGTGCTGGGACAAGCTGAAAAGAGTTCAGGATCTCTTTGAACTCCGGTTGCGGCGGCAGCATCAAGTCATACTCCACTTGTGCCCGGTACACACATACAGCCCCCTCAGGAGGACTGTTTAGTCGAAAATCTACTGTAGGGGGAATAATCGTCAGGTTTGGGTTTCCCCTAAACCCCCTGGTCGTGTTGAGCACTTCGGGCTCCATCAGGAGACTCTCCTGATAACTAGTATCCTTGTGTAATTGGTTAGCCAGCTCGACCCACTCAATCTCTCCTCCTCCCATGGCTTGATTTCGCACGAACGAAGCGAAATCTCTTCTCCTCTCTTTAGGGTTTGAAGATGAACGGATATGCCAGTTGCCCTTTGAGAAAACCTTTTATGGGAAGAAGTTGTGTCCTTTCATCTTCTGGCTGTCTAATCTCTTCGATTAGCGCACGGATGCAATCAGGCCGTCCGCAACTTCTGACAAACTCAGAGCTCGAAGTGGCGCACGGTTCCCGAAGCATCGTTTCTCCCCGTCTCGTCGTATATCGTCCACGATTGCTCACTGTCGTGCACGATAGTTCGAGATCATTTTTTATCACTATCATCTGAAAGATTTATGATTATACACGAGGATGATAATTTTACCATTTACTTAGAATTTATCATTGATTTTATACTTTCACTCATGAATTCTTGTCTTCTTTTCTAAACTCATGCTACCTGTTTCAAATACGAAGGAAAAGAAATACGAATAGAATTCATTCAGGACAAGTTTTTGAAAGAAAAATACAATTTTATTAATGATAAAACTTGTTACAATTTCATTTTTTCTCTGTTCTTACATGTCTCTCATGAGTACAGGAAAAACAAAGAAAATACAAGGCTTTAGAACTTAGACACTGAGAGTAATAGCTTTGATCTCAAAGTTAGGGGAACCTCCCTCTTTGAGACCAATATATTGCTCTCCTGACCACAGGCAGCAGACCAACTTGAGAACCGCCAGACCTCATCCTACCTCGACGATCGTCCCGTCAAAACATAAGGTGTTGGTAATTAGGCTGAGGAACTAGCCGAGGGCGGAGGCAGCTTGCTTCTGGCTCCCTGGTTGATCTTGCTGCTGGCCTTCAGGAGGAACCCTCCGACCTAGCCATCTGGCCTCCAGAGTAGTGGTTTGGCCCTCTTCAGGATTCCTACGGGGGGGAGACAGACGGTGCCCCCAGCCAGCATAGAATCTTGAAGGGGGAATCTCCTCCAGACAGTGGCCCCCAACGTCGAAGAACCTGTCCAGTCCCTTAGGACCACAGAAGGGAAGAACTGCAGGGCTTCTGATGCTTTCCTGATCCAAGATATTTTCATCAACCAACGTCTGCAGAAGAACATCAAAGGTGGTCTGACTCTTCACGTGACCCACCGGAGAGGCACTGACGATCCTCACCGCCCTCCTCACCACTTCTTCCAGATCCTCCATACGTCGTCCCCGCCATCCAGAGCTGTTCTCTACCAGGGCCCGCAAGGAGTGAACCTCGGATTTCAGCAACTCCTCCCGGCGATTTTCTTTTGGAGGTCTTTGACATGAGCAGAATGAGCCCGGCTCACTTCCGAAAGGCTGCGGTGGAACTCTCCCCTCCATCTTGCTGCCCTCTTCTTCCCCCCCCCCCCCCCCCCTCTTCCTTTTCCTCATCATCTCGGGGGTTCACTAGAAGAAGAGAAGGGAGGAGAAGCTTCCTTTTCTTCTCAGGAGGGGGAACTAAGGTACCAAAGGAAGCAAGACCACAAATCATTAGGGGTGACTTCTTCACATCTCCAGTAGGGGCCCCAAACTTGGGAAGGAGCCGCTCAACCTCTTCATTTTTGAGCAGGATCTTCTCCGGCGCCAGCCTCTCTCCAGCAGGTGTTTCGCTCACCAAGATCACTTGCTTCATTTCTCTAGTCTTCGGAGGCAGCTTGATCGGGGAGTCGGACACCACCACCACTTTAGTGCTCACCGACTCCCGCACTAACTTCAGCGCCTGCGCCAGGACAGCAGCCACCCTGGCCGCCGGAGCATTCACCTCCAGCTCTACCGCTCTGGACCTCACTTCTGTCGATGGAAGCGCTTTGCCAGGTTCTGCTGTTGCCGATTTCGGCGATCCTTCAGAGGACCCCAGAGGCTTTCTCTTCTCAGGAGGAACGTCAGCTGGGGACAGATCGGTCCTCTTTTTCGAAATGCTTGTTAGGGTCGCCCACTTTATCTCATCCGCCATTTCTCTAACAATTTCTCTTCTCAGGAATTTTCAGGAGACAAAGGGAGGGGATACAAATCGGCGCACACCGCCCCCATCTTATCCTAAGCAGGCCTCGGGCAGCGCATCTATCGCGACGGTTCGCATTCCAGGACCCATATCAATATTCGCGCCCTGACAATGCGGGGGGCTGATGTTAACGCGTGGATCCTGCGCTGCATCCCGGCCGTACACGTGGCGCCTAGCTGGCCTCCAGTTGCTTTCATTTATTTACTAACTCCTTCGTTCTTGCAGATTTCTGACCAGGTCTAACCCCGGCCACGAGGGTTCACTTAGCCTCGTCCACGACGAGCCAAGATCATTCTCGGTAGCGTCGGGCACGAGGTTACATAGCGGTGCCTGTCACAATCAGCTTGACCCAACCGCGTAGTTCCCCGTACAAAGCACTTTCTTCCAGACCCACAAACCGAGGGTCCGCATGCTGCAAACCATCACGAATCCCCAGAAGAAGTACCAGTATTAAAAGATATCATCCTCCTTTCGCGGCTACCGGCCCCCCCAACTGCCGACAAACGGCGCGAACCCAGAGCTTGTTCACCTCCTTTCCTCCGGGAAACTAGGGCGAAACTATGCACTCCATCACCTATAAATACCCTGGAACAGTCTCCAGCAAAGAGGATTCTAATTGCACAAAAAGGATCAATTCTCACTGTATTAGAGCCACAACTGAGGAGCTCTCTCTCTCTCCCTTCCCTTTCGCTCTCAAAAGCACTGTATTAGCCTGCACGGCTACCTCCTTCTTTTAGTGAAATCTCTTCGCCGATCGCCCGGTGGATGTAGGGGATTTCCTCCCTGAACCACCTTAAATCTCTGTGTTCTTCTGAATGTTCTGGACTCTACCTCCCCCTCTCTTTTCCTTAAGCTTCCATTAACAGGCTTATCCTCCTGCGCGCCGCCGTCTCTGGAACTCTCTTTCTCTTTCGGTGTTCCTTGGGATCCCCTACATCCTACGTCAACAAATACAATTATTAATTTTATTTTATATTTTAGATTAAAATATTTTAAATAAATTTGATAATTTTATTAAAAATAATTCAATATATAAAATAAAATAATTTTTTTATATTAAGATTTATATAAAATATAACAAAATTTATTTATTATTATTTTTAATTTCTCCCAACGCTCGCTCCGCCATCGCCATTAACTGCACACCGGATATGACCATTTCACCTCCCCCTATCTGACTTCGGCTTTAGGACGAAACCGGGGAAGGGAGTCGCTGGAAAGGCCATGGCTTGCAGCTGCTCCTCCGCCTCCTTCTCTCCCCTCCGGCTCCTCCGCTCCCGTCCTCTCCTCAAACGCCGCCTCCGTTTCCACCAAAAAACCATCGCAACAGCCACCAATTTCACCTCCGCCTCCCTTTCCGACCCCTTCGTCCTCGACATCGCGGACAAGCTTGAGGACTCCCTCTCCCTGTGTTCTACCTCTTGCCCCTCCGTCCTCCTAAAGCTCCGTGACTCCTCCTCGCAGTCCCTCCTCACCCAACGCTGGCCGTCGGCCAAAGAAGAGCCATTTCGCTTCACAGACCTTTCCTTCCTCAAGTCCTCTGAAATTCTCCCCGCTGCTTCTACATCCGCCATCCATCCAGCTCCCTCCTTCTCTTTCCCCGCATCCAACTTCCTGACCATCGTCGATGGCTGCGTAGTCCCTTCTCTCTCCCGCCTCACCTCCCTCCCCGCAGGCGCTTTCGCCGGCAGCGCCGTTGACGTTCCTTCTGGGCACCTTTACGAGACCGTTTTCGCAGCTGCCGGCGAGGGATTTAGCGACGGCGATCTGTTTTGGAACGTGAACGGATTCGGCGCCCCTGATCTTGCGGTGGTATACATTCCTGAAGGAGAGCGGTTGGTTGATGATCCGTTACATTTGAGATTCTGTGCCGCTGAGGCAACGGAAGCCGGGTCGGGTAGGCTGCTGTTATCGAACCCTAGGGTTTTGGTAGTTGTGGGAAAAGGATCGGAGCTGTCGATTGTGGAAGAGCATCTGGGAGTAGAGGGGAGCGGCGGCGCTTGCTATTGGTCCAATTCGGTGGTCGAGATAGTGGTAGAGGAGGGAGCGAAGGTTTCTCATACATACATTCAGAAGCAATCCATGAGTGCCGCTCATACCAAGTGGACCTTTGTCCGGCAGGTATGATGTTCTTGGGATTATGTTACATTTTCAGTTTCAATTTGTGAAACTTCATCGTTTATGCTGCTGGCTCTTGTGAAGAAACTAGTAGTGTTTTTCTAAGTTTGCAAATGATTTGATATCTATTTATTATTCAAAGATTGACATTTTCTAAATATTGTTTCAAGGATTTGGTATCTAGTTAACCTTTGATGTGTCTATCTGGTTTTTGGCGAGTTTTTGAAAGGATATAAACCTATAAACATCGTGTTAGTTAACCTTGATTGAAGTACAAAAACATTCCTTTCAAATTGCTATTGAGGCAATAATCTGGGTAACTTGAACTCTACAAGGGTCTGTTTGTTTGTAAGGTTAAATTTAAGAAGTTTAAAATTAAATTTGAATAGAGATATTTTTTATTAAAAGTTGTAAATGATATGAAATAAAGTTGGTTATTATGTTGAGATATGTGAGGGATGTGATATAAAGTTAGTTATTATATTGGGATATGCGAGGGATATGATATAAGTTAGTTATTATTTTAGTAATATGTGTATGATGTGAAATAAAGTTAATTTTTAATATTAAATTTTATATGTGATGTGATATGCCAGGTTAAAATTAAATCAGGTTAATTCTAAACTTAAAAACAAACGGGGCCCAAATGTTGCTATATATATGCTGGTGAGATTAGTACTTGATTGAAGCAAACGTATAGTGCATTTAAGTGTTCCGTAATGGGTTTAGTTTGGTTTCAGTTCCTATAACTAATTGAGAAAATAGAATGCCTTAAGTGTTGTAAGATTACTAATATATATAGAAGTGGACTTTTTCGTCGGCCCGACAATTTTTGAGATGTCCTGTGGGATGAGGATTAAGGGGTATGTCCCTCTAGAATGACTCTTGTGCTATCTTGTTTGCTGCAGGGTTAACAGCTTTTGTGAATATCTATAGTTCTGTTTATGAAATATTTGCAGTAGTCATTTTTTAGGAAAAACATTCCACCACACTATTTGGCTGCTAATTTTTGCAGTTATTTTACCAACACGTGGTTGATAAAATACACTCAATGGCTTTAGGACAGTTTTGAAATTTAAGTGGTTGGTTTACATGGTTGGGCTGATACCTCTGCTTAGTTTATTAGGTCATGCCATATATAATTGAAATAACTGGTGAACCAAAGATAAGATGAGTACAATGATGCTATGTGGTACTCAAGTGGCAGAAAAATGAATGTTTTTAATCTGAACTTGCTCAGATTTGCATAGAATTGAATGAAGAGAAAGCTATGTTGTCTCATGAGAACCAAACCTTACCTGTTTTTATTTATTTCTTTCTTATCTGCTAGACTGCTATAAGAGGCAAAGCTACAGTTTTTTTAAGGAAAACTACGGTTTTACATTTAGGCCTTCTTGAGATTTTTTGTCAAAAAGTTATGAAAACCTTACACTACTTTGGTTTATGCACACCAATACCCAGACATTTTTCGTTTAGGACACTGTTTATAAGTTAACTTATATAAACCACATAGAGTGTGACTACTGTGACTCAGAGGAAATAGTCTCTTTTATTTTTCTCTTTTCACTTCAATAATGAAATGTCATTAATGCTTACCCACAATAAACTAAAATATTTTAGGCGGTTGTAACTATTTGTGAGGCTTCCATCATTTTGAAGCTTATGGTGGATTGATAAATGCGACCTTTCTCTTACATGCTTATTGGGTATAAAGAAATTATTGGAGTTACTATTTCTATTTAGACCAATATTGATGCAGGACGGATGAATGACGATTCAGTTTAGAGATCAGTAATTTTATGAAGCAGATTGTTTACAAACTAATGCCAAAATATCAGAATAATTTTGTAATGACTGAGAAATTAATTAAACCCGCAAAACTGATTCCTTTCAAAATTTTAAATAAATTAGATCGAAGGTAATTGAAAAATTACCAATTCAGATTAGGGCGCAATCCGGTTTTCAATAAGTCAGAAACGGGGAACAGGATTAGGGATCTCACAATATTTAACCAACAATAATTGAAAATCACTCAATAATGAAAGGTCGCACAGGCGGAACAAGTCCGGGCAAATCACAAGCGAGTTGAAAAATCCAGATTATTCGATTTTACCAGATTAAAGGTTTTGTTGAAATTCGTACCTAACCAGAAAATTCAGGGACCACAATGTAATTCTCCCAAAATAGGCCGTTTTTGTCGTGCGCACGGGCAAAGTAGCGAGCTAGGCAGGCGCGTTGGCGCGAGCAAGGCGGGCGCGTGGGCGCAGGCAAGGTGGGCGCGCGGGCGCGCCGGTTGCGCCAGCGCGCGAGCGGAGCTGGGCTGCTGCGGCTTAGTGCGCACGGGCACTGGGCTCGCTCAGATGCAAGGCGCGCGCGGGCACGGGGCTCGCTCAGACGCAGGGCCCACACGGGCTCGGATCAACTTTACGTAGTATGATCGGCCTTTGATACCTTTCTAGATCTTGGGCAACTTGATAAGCTTGCTTAAGGGTTGAGATCTGCCTCACAATAATTTCATGTTATATGTCGTCCCCAAGTCAAGATCAAAATCTAGAAAATGTGACT
>KZ451978.1:1462850-1507795 GCA_002786265.1 Apostasia shenzhenica
CACTCAGGCGCGGGGTGTGCGCTGGTGCGACCGCCGGGCGCACTCAGGCGCAGGCGCGTCGGAAGAGTCTGGCGGAACTGCACGACGCGGTCGAGCGGAGTGAGCGAAGTCGAAACACTGTGAAGGCTTAGAGGTGTATGGCAAACAGAATCGAACCCAGAGGTGAAGAACTGGAGCGAGTGGAGTTTAGGGATTTTCACCCAAGGCCCAAGCCCTTCCCTATCCAGGATATCGATTCATTGCAGAATCAGATAATCCCAAGGGAAAATAGAAATCAGATTTATTCAGTATTAAGAAAATAAGAGTGACAGGGAGGCGTTTATTTAGGCCTCCATACAGACTGACTTAATAAAGAAAAAATACATAATGTAATAAATTCCTCACACAAATGAGAAAATACTAGATAACATGCCTAAAATAATGATTACCGAAATAGAAATAACTAATATAAAATAAATGCGAGAAATAAAATCATCCCAAAATGGAATCTCCAATCAATCAGAATGAATAGGAGATTTCCAATCCATTGAGTCAGCGATCCGCAGCATCCATTTTTTCAAATCTGTCCTAATAGTCAATCAATCCAGATCGAAGTAGTATGGCTAAATCTCGGCCGTCGACGGTAAACTCTGTCAAGAATGAATTGACGGTCGACCGTAGTGTCCCCACCAAATATGATTGTTGTAGAGAAAAACCTCTTATAGAGAATGCTTGTTTGATTTATCATGGCTTCCATGTGATAATAGGGAAACCCTAATTGTTGTACAAGAACATCAATAGAGTCCTCATGTAGAATTGCTAAAGGTGCATAATCAGAAATTGTATTGTCTGATCATTGTTTTAATTTGACAAGTTTGTCATTTGTAGAGTATACGATGACAACAAAGCCTTATTCCAAATTAGTTAAGAGTGGTTAGATGGATTTCTGTTCTCCATTTAGGTCTATTCAAAGCAACAGTAAGTGTATTTGAGTTGTGGTCAGCACAGTTGAGTCTGATGTCCATATCCCAATTTTTTTTTTGTCTTCCTCTCTATGACTTTGAAGTTTGAACCCACCACATGTTTTAAAAGGTATTGTTTGTTACAAGAAAGTGTTTAATGAGCACAAGGATGTTATGAGTTGAAGTTTAAAAAATATAATTGAAAGAACCTATTCTTTCAAACGTAATTTCATGTAGAAAGTCATCTTATGTTCTCTTGAACTTCAGCAAAATCCCATATAGAGTGAAACCATTAGACATTTTAGTAGACAATCAGCTTGAAGTTAAGTAGAATAACAATTGAGCATATCATTTGTGATTTTGGCGCAGATGAAGCAATAATTATCAATCTACGAATGAAGGAAGTGGCAGCATCAAGGTGTGGTGATTTTTGATATCATTACATGAGCAAAAGCTAGGTGGATTAAATGGTGATGTGCATGTGAAGTATTATGTGATAAAAGCTTTTGGATATCAAAAATCTACAAAATTGCAAGATAGACAGCATTGGCAATTAAGAAAAATCACTAGTCAACATTCGAGTGTTTTTGAAAGAGGATGTTGAGATGAATGCGGTAACATTAGAAATATAGATTAATAAATGACCATATTGGGAACTATAGTATAGAGTCTATAGACTTTATTAGAGATATGCCAAAGATAATAGACTTAGGTGGCTTCAGCATGTACAACAGAGGGAAAGGAGCAACATGAAGGTGAGGGGAATGAGTAGAAAACAAGGTTAGCTAAAAAGTAACTTTGTTTGTGATTGTATTGAAAGATTTTAAATTACACCATGCCACATTGGCGAAAAGGGATTCACAAAGTTGACCGTTATAATTATGATAAGATCATCAATAGTAATGATGAGTTTTTATTCACTATGAGGTAATCCAATAGAAAAAGACATTTATTCAACTTCTAGGAAATTTATACTTTTTTGTAACGGTGAGAACTGAGAAGCTTGCTTTTGAAGAATTCAATGTCAGCTAACCTTCTTCATTTTCAGGGCAAGTGCAGCAGCTATGAGCTTATTGAGCTAAGCACTGGGGCGAAGTTGAGCCGGCACAGTCTTCATGTTCAGCAGCTGGGCCCCGACACCACAACAGAACTTTCAGCATTTCACGTGTCTCGAAATGATCAAATCCAAGATCTTCACAGTAGATTAATCCTGGATCACCCAAGAGGGTATTCTCGTCAGCTCCACAAGTGCATAGTTTCTCACTCCTCAGGACATGCTATTTTTGACGGAAACATAAAGGTCAACAGGTATCATACTCATTTCAATCTTTTATCAAACTATTCTGTAACTCTCAATTTCCACTTAATAGTGTTTTAAAAATGGCATACATGTTGATCATTTAACACTCCGTTGCCGAGTCTCAAATTTCAGATAAGAACTTGAAGGGTTGTGTTAGGCAGTTAACAACCAACATTAAACTTGCTAAACAAATATTGTAAGAATTCTATAGATGGTAAAGGTATAGGTAAATTTTACAGAACAATAGTAAAAATAGTGATATTATATGATGCTGAATGCTGGCTTATAAAGTAGAGACATACAAATAAAATAAGTGTTATAAAGTTGAGGATGTTAAGATGATTGAGTGTGTATACGCAAAAAGATATGATAAGAAATAAGTGTATTCGTGAGAAGGTTAAGGTAGTCTCAACTGAGGATAAGCTTTGTGAAAGAGTCAGCTTAGATAGTTTGATCATGTAAATTGTAAGCTGATGGAAGCTCTAATAAGGAGAGTTAGGTTATTGATCTTGCTCATGTGAAAAGAAGAGAAGGAAGACCAAAAAAGACTTGACTTAGAGCTAAATAAAGGGTTATTATTTGATAAAGTATAATGAAAATAAAAGATTCATGTAACTGATGCCACTTAGTGAGATAAAGTTTTAGTTATTGTTGTACATGCTAATCATTCAAATCAAAGAATTTATATTTTACACAATCAAAATAGATTAGTATTATGATTCCAGCATGGATCTTATGTGTCGTGATATGTTTAAAAAATTCTTCTTTTTACTAATATGAATGGCATAGTGTATGTAGATGTCATTACTTTGTGTATATAAATTTTCTTGACCATTGAAGGACTGGATCTCTCATCCTTACACTAGAAAATTGTGTTGATGCGATTTTAGAACTAAAAAACTTACAGATTTGCACAACAAACGGATGCTGGGCAGCTCACTAGAACTCTCCTGTTGGCACCTCGAGCAACAGCGAACGTGAAGCCGAACCTGCAGATCATTGCTGATGATGTAAAATGCTCTCATGGTGCTGCCATTAGCGACCTCGAGGAAGATCAGCTGTTCTATTTCCAGGCGAGGGGAGTCGATCAGCAAACCGCCAGGGATGCTCTCACCTTCTCCTTTGGAGCAGAGGTGTTGGCCCGCATACCCTTCGAACCTTACAGGAAGAGCGTAAGCAATCAAGTTAAACAACTGCTGACAGCAGGCTAACTCTTGCTAACTCTTAATAGGCGTTTTTAGTTCAAGTTTTTTGTTTTTTTAAAAAAATAATTAATAGAAAAGAAATTTATTTAAATATTAGAAAGTGTGTAAAATATAAAATAATTTTAATTTTAATATTTGTATTTGTGTTGGATGTGAAATAAAGTTGATTTTTATAGTTAAAATTTGTGTTGGGTAAAAAAAATACTTCGAACTTTAAATGAGATTAAATTTGTAATTTTATTTGTTCACAATTCTTTTGTACTTCATTATTTTGTAAAGCAAGGTTATACATTATTATGTTGAATAGATATTGTTCTGAGAACAAAAATAGAAATAAATGCCATGATTAAAATGATTGGTCAAAATTAGGGCTGTTATCAGACCGATTTCGAGCGAGTCAAAGTTAACTCGAAATTGAAAATTTTGAGTTTGGCTCGGCTCGAAATCGGTCCGAAATCGAAATGGGATATGATTTGAGCTGGCTCGGCTTGAAATGACTCGATTTCGAGCCGGCTCGGCTCGTAATTGTAAAAAAAATATAA
Source organism: Apostasia shenzhenica (assembly GCA_002786265.1). Taxonomy (NCBI): domain Eukaryota; kingdom Viridiplantae; phylum Streptophyta; class Magnoliopsida; order Asparagales; family Orchidaceae; genus Apostasia; species Apostasia shenzhenica. The sequence continues at coordinate 1,466,839 of KZ451978.1, forward strand.
AAATATTATGTGTTCAAGAGTATTTGATCCCTAGACCTTGAGGAAAATAAACTTTAAATTTCCTCCACTCACCGCTAAACCACTAACTAAAATTATATATCAATTGGTTCAAATCATATTTTGAGCGAGCTAGGGCCAACTCGAAATTGGCTTGAAATGAATTTCGAGTCAAAATTCTTAGCTCATGATTTGATTCAAAATTTTCGAATTGATTTCAAGTCGATTAAAAAATTGAATGGGTTTCGAGCGAAAGTTTGAGTTTCGGATATTTTTAACGCCCCTAGTCAAAATAGATGAACGGAAAATTATTGATAGTTCCTTATAGGTTATGTGTAATTATGTTTTAGTCCACATTATTTGAAATCTCACTTTGGTCTCTAATATTTTTTTAAATCCTTCACAGAAATTAGGTTCCTAGAAATTAATTAGGAATCTAAAAGACTTAATAGGTTTCTATAATTAGAGATCTAAGTGAAAGATTTTTAAAAATTATAGATCAAAGTATAATTATAGTTAAGCGAAAGTGACCTATCAGTAATTTGCCCTAGATTAATACATTCAAATTTTTTATAATGATTTACTTATGAGAAAGAAATAACATGAAAGTTGAACTTAGGTTGGTTTGAGACTGGAAAACTGATCGCAGTTAGGGCTGTAAATGATCTGAGTTGAGCTGAACTCAGCTAAGTTTGTATTCAATCGTGCTAAGTATTTCATTGTTCAAACTTATCAGTAATTAGCTCAAATCGATTCAAGCTTGTTCATGAACAAGCAATCGATTCTCTTATCTAGCATGTTATTGAGATACTTACATGTGCTCCTATTAATCTTGATATTCAAATAATTCATGAAAGAAAAAATAAACTTGAGATAACTAAAGAATTAGTATTATCTTCTTTGTAAACAATAACACTAATTGAATAATTGTTATATAATACTTCAAATAATATTAATTGAACTCATTAACGAGCTTTCAATTGTCCTTAAAATTAGGTTTTAAACATTTATAATTTTCAAATATATTCGTGAACATAAGTGGAATGTTAATATGTTCAAGTTCTGTTCATTTTAGTACTAAACTTTTAAAATGTGTTCAGACTATTTTTATTAAATTTGACGAATAAACGTAATTTGTAGTTGAATATCGAGGAGTTTGTTGGTAGTTTGGTGCATTCACAGCCCCATATTCACGAACAACTGGAAACTTTGACCAGATTATTTCGCGGGATTTCAAATGGTGATAATTTTTCCCCAAAAAGCCGCTATTAGTTTGTTTAGTGTAAAGATTGGTGAATGTCATAATTACATTTTTCATCTTTTTTTAAAAAAAAATCATTTAAATTCTTAAAAATTAAAATAGAAACCTAAAAGCAAAATAAATCAGAGATCTAATAATTATTTATAATTTTTAAAAAGTGACTTAAGTGGGATTTTTAAAAAGTATTGATCAAAATATAATTATAGGTAAACTGTGAGCAGCTATCAGTAATTTGCTCTTTGAAAGTTGATGACAGTTGTATTGATAGAAACAATGTTGACTAATTTAGGGGCCTGAATTCAAAAATTCAGAAATGTGAAGATTATCCTTTTTATTCTACATGAAATTATTGTCATGAATTAACATTCAGAAGGCCAACCACTAAAAAATGTTCACATTTTCTAATGAACTTCTCGAAGAAAGAAAAATGATCCATATGACTGCGGCAATTTTGACAATAAATTGTCGCGCGATAGAAAAGTGGAACAACACCGTTACTCTATGTGGTAGAACTTTTATGCTATATAGAATCTACATAAAGGCTAAAATATTCTTTACAGAGCCCGAAATAAGGAATGAAAGAGAACTTTTCCATTATATAAAGCATGTTTCAACTTATATGTTCTATATTTCAGCCTAATGCATCAAAAAGACATTTATGTAGCAAAAGAATGCCCTACATAACAATGAAATATTCTATGTAACAAAACGTAGTATACAAATATTTATATATAGTTTAAAAGTGTCCTCATAATTGAACAGTGCATCTATGTAGAGTAACAACATGCTAACGTGTCGTTCCACTTTCATATCATGCATGCATCCTGCCTAAGCACGTGTCATCATGTGATTCACTGTCAAAAATCTGGCATGTTGTTTTGTACGAACTAAAAAAATTCTCTACTTTCACAGATAATATGGATATAAAATTGTTACAATACCTAGACAAGATTGATCGAGACAAGTCTAGACTTACTTGATATAATTGAGTTGTTCGGAGTACGATGATTACAAAAACAATCATAACTATTGTTGTGCATTTTTTCTTGAGGGCTCAACTCCAATTTAGAAAGATTACTCAAAGGCAAATTTGCTATCAATTATCTATGATCAACTGCCCTTGATTTTCATCCACAAATTTCAAACATGAAATTTTTATAAATTATCTACAAATTCAATTTAGTAAGCTAAATAATCTCAAATCAGGTCAAATTTTAGGTTACCAATCTAAGATGATTTAGGCTCCCAATCAATCAAATTTCATGTGTTTTTATCTTAGCATTAATTTTTAGGCTCTAAGATCTATTGCAATGACAATTTTTTTGGATTAATGAAACTCTAATTTCATGTGAACCTTCTCTTCCATGTTTCTTAGTGTTTATGTGTGCTTCTTTCTCTCTCGAATCTCGCAACACACACCTAAGTTTGCATCAACGGCTTTCTAATATCTGAATTAGATTGAGACTTTTGCTACATTGCATCTATTCATGGCACAACATACTTTCGAAGTGTGAAAACCATAATTATTTGCTAATACATAGAAATGTGACCTTAATCTAATCTAATAAATCAAATTCTTCTGACCTACATAGATTAAGACATCATTGCACATCATCTGTTGAATGTCCTCAACTTACTCTCTCCAAAGACCTCTCCACTTAAGGGAACACCAACCCTCTTTAGAAAAACCTTCATATTTCCACAGCTTACTTTCTACATGCCTTTGAAACTGACATGGTTCAAAGAAGAATATGAAGAGATTAGTGTACTAAACAAAGATACAGGAGACTGCCACACATGCTTACTGTTAAGAGGAAAACCAAAGGAAAACAATTACATCTATGACCAAATTACTCGAGTTTTCTGTTAACATGGTTAGCTTAAGAGATTCAAGTAGCTTCGAATCAACAGTCATGTACTCGTGTTCTTTATGACATTCAACTGTGGCGAACAGAGAAAGAAGATGATATGTGAAATGAAATCATTAACGCACCTGTTGTCTATATTTTTCTTTGTTTAATTTTACAAGGCCTATAGTCTGCCTGTATGCTTTTCAGCGTAAGACTACAGAATTACAAACCAAATAATACATACAAAGAATACAAGCATCAGAATTATTCTGAAAAACAAATAAAGAATCAAACTAACGGCCAAATGCAGGTTTGATTAGGGTTCTCCGGAACTCAGCTTTGAACACCCAGCAAGTTCCTTTGAAAGACTGATAATTATCACCTTGGGGCCATTTGAGTGTGAGTAAGAGGACTTCTAGAGAACTCAGTAATTGAATAAGTAGAATTGGATGAAACAGCATTTTTTGATTCTGGAATGAGACCAGGCCGAGTTAGCTCCTTTTCGTTTAGTCTAGTCGGCTTTGATAACATATGTATGACTTGGCCCATAGAGGGCCTCCTCCTTGCAGCAGCTTGGGTGCAGAACAAAGCAACTTTTATGAATCTGAGGACCTCTTCTTCTGGGTAATCTACTAGAGCAGGATCAACCAAGTTCTTGAGCTTTCCTTCTTCGTATAGCTGCCATGTCTGTGGATAGAAAACGAGGTATAAGATTTCATGTAACATAGGATATATATTGTGACAGCATTTGGGCACAAAGCTTGAACGATTTGTTAAGATCGAATAGCAAGCTCTGGCATGATTGTAAGATACAACTGACAAGGGGAAGAAGAACATAAAACATGGTTTATGTCGTTCAACAAATTTCTCCTACGCAATACACTAGGGAAAACAATGCGTAGAACTATTTATCACCAGAAAAAGATACAAACTCAAGTATTCAAATTGGTTAAACTTTTTTTTTCTTTGGACTAAATCATAACACTGGCAATTAGGCTTCAAACCCCAACACAACAACAACAACAATCAAGCCTTAATCCCACTAGGTGGGGTCAGCTACATGAATCCTTTGTTTCAACCCCAACACAATTTTCTAATATATTGTATTAAAACCGCACGACGTTGTTTGGTCCAAGAATAGTTAATGATGGATGTTAGATTGACAGCTATTCATATAGACCTATACCAAGGCCATGAAATCAATACTAGAGCCAGTAGCCTTCAACATATCAGAAAGATCTAAAAATAAACCTTTTTTCTATATCCAAGAAGATCGTAAAGAAATGAACATGGCACACAAATAAATGTAAATAATATGTCAAAACATGTCCAATTATGCCAATTTCTAATCCTAGATAGAACATAAAGACATGGAAATCAATATTAAAATAGAATGACTAGTTGCCTAAAATGTAGAAAACCAAAAAAAAAGTACAAAACCATAGTTTCAGTGATTGATGTAAGACTAATGATGATGTTGACAAATTCTCATTTACATCCTCAGTGGAATGCAGATCAATGGCATTGTTCAATTTAGTTTGAAATTTTGTAAAAGTTTATTCTTAAGACAGTTACATCTAGGCAATCATACAATAAATAAAAATCATTTAAAGTACAAATAAATATTGGGTAAATTACTTCCAGATCCCTAGGGCTAGAGGGCAATATTATGTGGGTCAACAATTTCAAAAATGCTTCACCTAGGTCCCTAAGTTGCACAACCAATTTCCATTAAGTCCCTCAGGTCGACGTCAATATTTCAGTTGAGTTCTTTTTAATGAATTCTATTAGTTTTCCATCCCCAAGTGAGCAAAAAATATTTTAAAATTAATTTTTTATAAGTCATTCTAGTCTACCAGATAGGCTATACCTTAAATAAGAAAATATGACACATTATACACACATATATATAATTGTTATATTCTAACATATCCGTTTCCAACTTTTTTTAAGTTTACCATATCACCATTCGTATCATACAGTATTCATATCGTTGTAAAGTACTCATGTATCAAAGGCCAAACTTCAATTTTGACAATAAAAATATGATTTAATTATAAATTAATGGATAGTTCCAAGTGCACTCAATTGATTTAACTTTCATCCTATGTTATTGTGCAGTACAATGTGTGTTTACTTCACCACCATAAGTAGCTTGTTGTAAGAGAGCAAAAATTGAGTGCTCATGCTGCTGCTTAGACTTCATCAGCTAAAATACCAGAAACTTGAGGCTTTTGGAGGGACTAAAAAGAGCATTGCCTAAATCAAATCAAAAAAAGAAAAAAAAAACTTATTCTTTTCATTATTATGACTCGGCTAATTAGAAAAAACTTACCCACTCCAAGAGAAGTTTATCAGTTTCTCGGTAAGGCATCGAACTGCTCCTGCCACTAATTATCTCGAGAACAAGGACCCCAAAGCTATATATGTCGGCATTCTTTGTTAACTGACCTTGCATTGCATACTCCGGTGCCAAATATCCACTGCAAATAATACATTTGATTTCTTTACTGGAAAATAGATAAAATGTTTTATGGTCTCATAAGATAAGATAAAGTTACTTTTCGTAACTTAGCATCATTACTTGAAAAAACATGCTCTAGATTTGTAAACCAAATACAAATGTAGCCAATTTTACCATAACAGATGCTGAAAAGCACTAAAGGACCCAGTTCTTCTTTGTGAGCTTCTTTAAAAGGTCTGAGGTAATTCTAGTTGGGGAATAGGATTAAATAACAAAGAGATTGGAATTTTCAGCAAAGCATTACATCATACTATAGTATCCTATTTAATTTATATACACAAGTTGCACCAAGTAAGATGATGAAATGCATATAGAATGACAGTTGTGCTGCATTTGTGTTGAGGCCACAAAACTGCCTTTGTAACCCATACACCTAGCACAACGGACCATCTCAAGTCTAAGACCACATGTTGATGCAGGCTTTAAAGATGAATGAATCTATAATCAAGATTAGTATTTTTTAGATCATGGCGTGCAATCTCTTGAATAAAAATAAAATAATCAGCTTTACTTTTGGAGATATTAATTATTGGTTAAAGATGATGATGGCTTACGTCGTTCCCGCAACACGGGTGCTGATATGAGTAACATTATCCGGAAATAACTTAGCCAAACCAAAGTCACCAATCTTCGGACGAAAGTTTTTATCAAGTAAAATGTTGCTAGCTTTAATATCTCTGTGGACGATTTGTGGCTGAACACCTTCATGAAGGTATGCAATGCCCTTAGCAGTGCCAATACAAATTGCAGATCTGATGTCCCAATTAAATTTAACCTTTTGACTCCTGAAGCCTACAATAAGTAAACAGAAATAATTATTCTCGATGTGAGATAAATCTAAGACTTTAGGTTTATGAATTTAGCACAACAGAATGAAATTAAGTATATAAAAACGAATATGCTGGAATATTTACCAAGTAATGCTCGATCAAGGCTACTATTTTCCACATATTCATAAACCAAAATTCGATGTTTGCCTTCAACACAGCAACCAATTAACTGAACAAGATTTGGATGCTTAACATTTGTGATCACATCAATCTCTGTCAAAAATTCATTGACCCCTTGCTTTGATTCTGCAGAGAGTACCTTCGCAGCTATTGCTGTGCCATCTCGCAGAATCCCCTGACAAATATAAAAAGCGCAACCATAATCAATCTAAGGCTTGCATGCATCACAGGTATGAAGTTGAAATGTACAAAGAACAAGAATATTGTTTGATATTACACTGGCTCTTGGAAGAAATACAATTCAATTAAAATTTAGGTTTAATCGCGTATTGGGTAATTTATTGAATATTTAAGGGCAATATAGCACATGGCAGTGTCATATCCAGTGGCTTAAGCTGTTGGTTAAATTTTGACCAGTTGATGTACAAACCCAAGAGGTTTCATGCTATCCAGGTTACAAGTAGTATCAAACCGCGTATAAGTGTATATGATAGTCTACCAATGGTCCTTCTCTATGATAGTCAACCTTGTCAAGGAGCACGATAATTACCTCCCTCCCTCCCTCTATCTCTCTCCCCCCCTCTCCCTCTCCCTCTCCCTCTCCCTCTCTCTTTCTCTCTCCCCCTCTCCCTCTCCCTCTCCCTCTCTCTCTTTCTCTCTCTCCCCCCCTTTCTCTCACACACACAAAAGGCATCATTAGGCCAATCCACACATATCCCACTTTTTCTTCCCTTACCACTCTTTCCCTTTCTTGCGCTCAATTGATTTCTTAATTTTGAGGGCATCATTGGGTGAACCATCACAATACTTTTCCCTTCCTCTCTTCCCTTATCTCTGTTTCACTTTCTTTCTCTCTCTTAACTTCTTAACTTTCTCCTTCATTATCTTCCCTTCTCTCTCTTTCTCTATCTTCCTCTCTCTCTTCCCCTTTCTCAGATCATATCAGCGGCCCTCGCTTCCCCTTTCTGTATCTCTCGCTTCTGTTCTCTGCTCCTCTTTCGTCATCACTCGCTTTTATAGATCCGTCAAATTAACCTGCCCCCTTCCACCTCGTTCTCGCTCTCTTTTTCTTCCCCTTTCTCCACTCGTCTCCATTCTCCCCATCTCCCTAGTTTTTCCCCCAAGATCTCTATCTTGCTGGGAATCGTGGCAGACGAAACATAGGACGAAGAAGCTAGCCATGGAGGATATCCTTAGAATTCATCATCATTATAATCCATCCTAGTAGGACAAAGGGTTAAGACAGAGATGGTGAAGAATATGTGGCCGGTGTAGGCAAGGAAACCTCTCTCTCCAACACTCATGCAAGATTTGCGATGTAGAGTTTTGACCAATAATCAACGACAAGATTAAGGGACAAGATGTTGAGGATGGAAAAAGCCATTGATGGAGGTTGCAATGGATCTAAGATTGACGGAGGTTGCAACAGCACTAGTGCAGCTTGGGGAGGGTGAAAGAGAACACAAAAAAGAGTAAAATTTTCATTTAATAAATGTTTGATGGCAGTTTAGATAGAAAGACCAAACAGAAAAACTTAATGAATCTCGGTAACCCAAATGAGATTTTCTAAACACATGGACCATTGTAATATCATGCCCTAACCTCAGGGACTTAAGTGTAATTTACCCTAACTAAAATAACGGTATTCTCAAAACTAAGTTAAGTTTAAATCTAATTATTCGTGACCTACACAACCAATAGACCGCTTGAATAATAGAGATTAGTGGACTATATTAGGTAGAACCACTTTAACAATTTTCAGAATGAAAGAACAGGGAAGGGATTGTTAAAATCAACAGCAGCAGAAAGGAAGACATCACTGAATCAAATAAGAGAGAGGTAAATCAAATAGCAATTTCAAAGAAAGAGATAAATAAGGACACTGACATAGATATCTGAAAGCTAAACTGCAAGGTACAAGTAATAAGCCATACCTTGTAAACAGTTCCAAATCCACCACGGCCACTTTTATTGCTTGAGCAGAAGTTCTCTGTTGCTGTCTTCAGCTCGTTGTAAAAGAAAAGCCTTACTTTCTTTTCAGTTGAAAATTCTGGTAAGGAAAAAGAACACTAGAAAGATTACAAGAATATTCTGCCAAATCAAAGGATCGTCTAACATCATCAAACCAAAAAAAAAAAAGATCGTCCAACAGCCATGGCCAAGATACTAGAACTAGAATTTTGATCTTTGATAAACTGACATGGTAGGGCCTATCAAGTTTTAACTATAAAAAACATTAAATAAAAAGAGGAACAAAACAGGAAACTGAAGGCCAAAAATCAACTTTTAAGAGTATAAAAAGTTGGAAACATTACGTGCAATACAGTAGTTACTTGAATTTTCATCCAACGAGATGGCACTTAAGCCTTATCTCTAACGCAAATTCATATAGATACAGAAGCAAGAAGCGAATGGAGATAGAATGTAAGTTTAGCGTGATATGCCAGCGATACAGGTGTCGCTGAACAAGAAGGTTTAAACCCAAGGATAAGAAGTGCTACATCAGAACACTTTCAGACGTTAAAACAAATAGTTTTAAGGCTCTCTCCAAGGAGAAGTCTACAAATAATTACCAGCAACATGATCCTGAGGCTTTACCCTTCGAACAAAGCAACACCAAATGAAATCCATAATCAGCCTTGTTTAAGCGCAAAGACGTAGAACCCAATCTGCAATATTTTTGCAATGCATACAAGATGGAAAATGATCACTAGCTACCCTCGATTAAAGAAAGCAATTTCAAGTTCAAAAAAAAGAACGCAATTTCATCGAAAATATGTTACTAAAATAATACTAATTCATGCATATGCAAACAAGGAAAAGACCAAAAAAGTATTTTTAAATTGGACTCATCTAGGGCAGAAGGAGAGCAGATAAATTCACCTCTAATAACAGAATCAGAAGGTAAAGCTGCCTTCTTAGAACCTCTCAGCCGCGCCCCTTCACCCCTTATATGCCTGAGCCCTGTCTCAGTCTAAGAAGGCGATTGACAACCAATATAAATAACAAAGAGACGAGAACAGGTCAGCATCCTCTGCTTCGACCAGACAGAGAGAGAAAGAGAGCCGTCGCATTCCACGCCAGAGCTTTCAAACCTCCAAGCTGAATCGGAAAGAGAATGAGATAATTGCGAAGCTCGCAGGAGCAGCCCAGTCTCCGGGCGAGACTGGAGAAGGAGGAGAGAAGAACGCGGTGAGAGCTCGATGTCGCCGTCCGATTGGAGCTCCGCGTGCTGGGCCGTCGATCTCAGGCGACGTGATCTACCAACAGTCCGCCGTGGTCCAGCCCTCCAGCGAGACTTTCATGCACATTGGCTATTGCCTAGGGCTTATCATTATGTTTGAAATTTATCGTTTTTTATTAACCCGTGAACCAAGGTTTCAGGGCCCACAGTTGTAAGTTTATTTAATAATAATTTTTTATTTTTTACATAAATTATATTAAAAATTTTAAATTTTAAAAATAATATCATATAACTTTAACAATGAGATTTTTATACTCTGATCTATCTTGTGGAGTCACTTCAACGGGATGAGCTTCAGCTCCAGTGTCAGACCATTAATGCCTACAAGGTAGCCGCGCACTGGCCTCAATTATACGGTGTATGGATGGCGCGGTCCGAGGGCAGGGAGGACCATATCTCTTAAAAGCAGTATGGTCCCCTATGCTTTACCTGGCGTTCGGTCAATTCGACGTGATCCTTTCGGCTTACACTAAGGGTGTTAAAAATATCTGAAACTCGAAACTCGCTCGAAACTCGTTCGATTTTTGAATCGGCTCGAAAATTTTGAATCGAATCATGAGCTAAGGATTTTGGCTCGAAGTTCATTTCGAGGCAATTTCGAGTTGGCCCTAGTTCACTCGAAACATGATTCGATTTGGCTCGAAATTATATGTATAGCATAAATAATATTGATATATTATATAAATATATACATAAATAAAATATTATTTTATATAATTTAGTTAGTAGTTTAATGGTAGAGTAAAGGAGATTTAAGATTTATTTTCCTCAAGGTCTAGGGATCAAAGACTCTTAAATACATAATATTTTTCTATATTTTTTTTACAATTCCGAGCTGATTCGAATCATTATTCGAGCCGGCTCAAAATCGAGTCATTTCGAGTCGAGCTCGAAATTTTCGATTTCGAGTTGACTTCGACTCGCTCGAAATCGGCCCGATAACAGCCCTAGCTTGGACTCTTCGACATGTAAGCTTTCACGTATGCGCTCCAGATAAGTCGGCGTGAATCCAGATGCAACACACATATATGTTTATCTAACATAATATAAATATCTGAATTTACATGAGAACGATTTTGTTAAAAAATTTATATATTTTATCGTTAAAAATAAAATATTATATATTACATTAAATTTTATAAAATTATAAATTTTAATTAATGTTTAAATAAAATTATATTATATTTAAAATTTTGAGTTCTAAAATTATAGTTTATAATTTAAAATATTAAATTTTATACTCTAAATTACTTTAATTTTAAAAATTAAGCAATTTTTTATTTTTATAAATTAATTATTTATAAAATTAAGTTTAAATTAAATCTAGTGAGATAAAATATGATTTATGAAAATATATTAATAATTTAATTTATAATTTTTAAAAAATATATAATATTCTATATTAATATATAAATTACATGACAAGTAAAATTGTTAATATTCTATTTACGTTATTTAAAGATTTAAGTATTTCACAGATAAGTAAATAAATTATATAATAGTTCTCTGTATTTATGCTTAAACAGTCCAAAAGAATTAAAATAAAAAAAGAAAAAGAGAATATACGTATTAGAAGAGAAAACAACCCTTGCTCTTCAGTTGGCCAATAATAGATGTATCTTTTAGGGAGTTGGCCAATAATAGATGTATCTTTTAGGGTAAATTACATGTCTGAGTTTAAGATTTAATAACTTATAAATCTATATTTTTTAAATTATATAATATCACGTTCCTGAGTTTTTAATAAAATATCAAATTTGTCCTTTTATATTTTTTTATTATTTATTTTTTTTTAAAATTACCATTATACCCCTCTCTCTCTCTCCTGCCGATCCCTGCACCGCAAGGGACGGCCGCGATCGTTGGCGGGTCGCACTCTCGAGGGCATGCGTCCCATCGAAGGCTGCAGCCGTCCCTCGGCCCCGCAAGATCGGCAGGAGAGAGAGAGAGGAGGAGGAGAGAGAGGAGAGTATAATGGTAATTTTTAAAAAAAGATTAATAATAAAAAATAAAAATAAAAATTATTTGATAATTTATTAAAAATCAGCCATCCCGATATTATAATTTTAAAAATGTGAACCTGTGCATTATTAAACGTTAAACTCAAAGACCTATGTGTAATTTAAAAACTAGTGAAATACAATTAGTACTTTCTAAATTCAATGCATTATATTAAAATATTACTATCTGTCTTTTACTTTATTCTCGTGATCTCTCACTTAATAATAGGGCAAATTTCACTCAGGTCCATGAGTTTAAGGGTTATTATCATACAGGTCCACGTTTTTAAAAATATCATCCGGGTCCTTAGGTTTTCAAAAAATCATCTGGGTCCTTTTTTTATTTTTTTATTATTAAAAAATATACAAAAATTACCATTATACCCTTACCCTCCCTCTCTCCACCAGATCCGGCAGCCGCGCCGCCTCCGGCGACGTTGCACGGCTGCACAACACAGCTGGCGGCCTCGTGCGACCGCACGACACCGCCGGACCCGGATGATATTTTAAAAAACGTGGACCTGTGTGATAATAACCTTTAAACTCAGGTAACTGGGTGAAATTTGCCCATAAATTAATTAGATCTCTAAGGTTTGTTTGATTTGAATTTTTTTTAAATAATTTTTTTTTAATTTAATAAGAGAAAAATTTATTTTAATATTAAAAAGTATATAAAATATATAATATTTTAAATTTTAATATTCATATTTATATTAGATATAAAATAAAATTAATTTTTATAATTAAAATTTATGTTGGATAAAAAATTAGCTTAAATTAAATGAGATTTTACAGATATTTCAAATGAACACATGTGTAATATAAGTATAATAATTAATTTTGATATTATAGTCTTAAAGAAAGAGCAAAGATGTCCCTTACAATTAAAAAAGATAAATTCTAATTACATATATATATATATATATTGAAATAAAAAGAATATTTTCACATATTTGACTCAATTCGGATTTCGGACGAATTTCTCAAGCCATAATAGTGACTCTTTTACACTGGGTAGATTTGTAATTTAGTAAATAGCTCTGCCTGTTATATAGTTTGTAATATCTTAGGCACGTGATAGTCCCACATTTTGAATGAAATAAAATTGTAGATATTTTATAAAGATTTTCTTTATAGAATTATAAATTTGGTATAAGAATTAAGCCCAACGCGCCGTTGCCGGGTCCCAAGTCCCGGATGAGAAATGCGGAGGTTGCGTTAGGTAGTCGACAGCCAGCGTAAAACTTGTCGAATCAATCATGACATGAATCCTTTAGAAAATTGCGTTAAAGCTAGGGCGTTCCTTGGAAGTGACGCGCTGTATTGCTTGAATACAGTGAAAAATGGGCAAGGGCCGCTACATCGGCGCCCGGGTGTAGTGAAAAATGAGCAAGGGTTCCCACATCATGGACGGATGCGGGTAAAGAAGCTAGTCCATCATAGTAGAACTCAAGTCAGTAGGATTAGATTAGGAACTTGGAATATAGGCAGCCTAACGGGCAAGCTAATGGAGTTGGTGGATATTATGATTCATAAGAAGATTAATATTTTGTGCCTGCAGGAAACAAAATGGGTTGGAGAGAAAGCTAAGGAAATTGATGGCCTAGGTTTTAAACTTTGGTACTCTGGTAAGAATAAAAATAAGAATGGAGTGGGTGTAATTCTGGATAAGAGCTTGAAGGATCATGTAGTGGAAGTTAAGAGAAATTGTGATAGAATTATGGCTTTAAAAATTATAATCAATGGAATGATTTTTAATATTGTAAGTGTGTATGCTCCCCAAGTTGGCTTAGATGCGAGCACAAAGGAAAAATTTTGGAATGATTTAGAAGAGTTAATACAAGAGATACCTCAGGAGGAAAGATTATTTATTGGAGGAGATTTAAATGGACATGTTGGACGTGTTGCTGAGAAAGTTGGTGTTGCACCAATTAAGGATAAACTTAGAGAAAGTCGGCTTCGATGGTTTGGACATCTAAATCACAGGCCAATTGAAGCTCCAGTTAGAAAAATTGAGTTACTGGATTTTGCCCATGTACAAAGAGGAAGAGGGAGACCAAAGAAGACATAGCAGGAAATGATAAGGAGTGATCTTAGTTACTTAAACTTAGATAAGAATTTGGTAACTGATAGAGCGCAATGAAAACAAAGGATTCATGTAGCCGACCCCACCTAGTGGGATTAAGGCTTAGTTGTTGTTGTTTGTTGTTTGTTGTTGTTGTATAAGAATTAAGCCCATAAGCTTTTTTAGTGGATCATAGTGAGTTTAATGAATATTTAATACTCTTTGATGGGTACTCCAGTTAGAAATTTATTTTGCTAATTAAAATTTTATTTCGTAATTAGAATTAACTAATTTTAAAATATCATTTCAAATGAAAAGATGCATTTAAATTAAGAGAAGCGTCTCTTATTTTAAGTATCGTGTCTCTTAATTAAAGATCTCTTTTAATTATTTTTTTGCTATTAAACTAATCTTAAAAATATTTATAAATATCACATATTTTTCTGTAATCTTACTGTTAGAGAGGTTTGAAGCTCTTTTATATCTTAAAAAGTAATTGCATTTATACCGTAAATATTTATATTTTTTATTTCTAAATTTTTTGAACAAAGAAAATAAAATAAGAAAGAAATTAAATTTTAGATATTTATTAAATTAAAAAAATATAAGAATAGAAGAATATAATGACCTTTTAAAATATGTAATTGATCTAAATTAGTAAAAAAATGATCAATTTTTACATTTCTTAAAAATAATTCTATGAAAATAATAGATAATTATATTACATAACCATATTGTGTTATTTAATTCTAAAAAAATAAATTTCAAGTCAAGCTCAATCGATATTAATCTCAACTCGATAAAAGTATAAGTCATAGGTGTAGATTATAGCTTGACTCAACAAATTTGTCCTAAATTTAATTCAAATTATTATTTTTTTAATTATACAAACTAAATATAGATTATTCATTTTTAGGTCAAACTATCTACTAAGTTTATAAGTTTTATATATCATAAGTTCTTAGTGTTAAAATATATGAACACGATAGAAATGTCATTATCTAGCATCCAACTTACATAATTAAAGATTATATTAAATATGATATTGGTTTAACATTAACTAAAAATAAAAAAAAATTTAAAATTTGAATTGAGGCCAGCATGATCTACTAACTTCAATGAGTTTTTATTATTTTTATTCGAATAAATTGCATTTGGGTCTATGACAGTTAATAAAGAAAAAAATATTCATCTTTTTATTTTTATTTTTTTTGTAAACAT
The DNA here is from genome assembly GCA_002786265.1 of Apostasia shenzhenica. Classification (NCBI taxonomy): domain Eukaryota; kingdom Viridiplantae; phylum Streptophyta; class Magnoliopsida; order Asparagales; family Orchidaceae; genus Apostasia; species Apostasia shenzhenica. Next base: position 1,481,951 of record KZ451978.1, read on the forward strand.
CACTTCAAAATTTCAGGTGGCCTTCCAAAAAAAAAGTTAGTTTTGATTATTAAAAAAAAAGAAATGTTTTGTTTTCAAATAAGTGGAAAAAAAATTTATTATCTTCGTTGAATGAAACCTAGCTGACTTGAGGGTTATTACTAAAATTAATGTCAAGCTAAATTTAAAAAAAAATCAATGTAAGTTGGACTCATTTATAATTAATGTAAATGCTAGGTTCTATTTACATCGAGACCAAACCTTTAGAACCTAGATGTAATTTACACTTTTTTCAATTTGTATTTTTATTATTTTTTTAAAGATTGATGGGTGTGTTTTTTGTAGTGGACATTGTCAATATTGTCACACTGATATTCGATTTAATTTTTTTTAATTAAAACAAAATTTGTGGAGGACCTTGAAGAAGTTATAAATCATTGTTATTATCAAATATTAATTCTATATAACTTATAATATTTGATAAATTCAAAATGCTAAATAGAGTTAATTTTATGTTGAAATTTATACAAAATATAAAATAAATTTAATTATTTTTATTAAAATATGTATTCAATGTAAAATAAAATTAATTTTAATAACTGAATTGATGTGATATAAAATTAAATTATTTTTTTACATCAAAGTATACGTGAAAATTAATATAGGAATCCAACATTTTATTTTAATTCAGTTTGAATTTCAATCGAATAGAATCTTATCAATCCAGAGAGAGTAGACTCGTGATTTGAATTGCATCTAAGTCATGCATATTGTGTAACAATATCGTTGCTTGCACGATAGCTATTCTAGTAATCTTATCGATCATATGACTATACGATGCTTTCACGTTATCTGTCCAACTAAAATCATCACCCATATAACTATCCATTTAATCTCAATTATTCGAATAATAAATTATTGAGACAGCACTGCAAGTAATCTTTTTGATCATTGTTGATGCAAAAAATGCACCACCACAGAGAGAAATGAGACGACAATTTTTACGTGGAAACTCGAGTGTCCGGGGGAAAAACCACGACGCCATCCAGACGATTTGAATCCACTAATCGAATCTCCTCTTATAAAACTTGATCTCTAAATGGAGACCGAATGAGTACAAGAGGGATAAAGAGAAAGGGACAACTCAGCCCGAGAGAAAGAGAGAGAAAAAGGAAGCGGTTCTTAGAGAGAGTAATCTCTCCCTTATTTATAGCCTGGAGAGGAGAGGACATAGTAGGTTTAGTTTGCCACATCTGACACCTACTCCTGCAAAGGACGATTAGGGAGTGGGTTCCCATGCTGTCTTAAATGCTGAGTTGACACAGTAATACGGAGGGTACGATCTTGTGATATCTCTTTGAGCTGCTGTTCGACAAGGGGCTGCCGTTGAGCAGCTGTTCGACAAGGTGATGCTGTTGAGTAGCTGTTCGACAAGAGGTATTAGAGAAGGTTCTAACAATCATATATCCATACAATCTATAGACTAATCAGTTTTGCGCTAGCTTGCAGATAATGAGGGACACTTTATCACGCTATCAGCTATCTTATCAGTATTTATTGTGCACGAATTGTGCAGTTGCGCTACATGGAACTACCATGGGGATCTATTTATGATGAAAAAAAGTGGTAGGAGCAATATTAAATTCCTAACTTCTGTATAGATCAAAGTGTAATTTATTTAGAATGAAAAAAGTAATTTATCTAAATAATTAAATGAATTAATAGTAATAAATTGCGCACTTGATGAGATGGGCGTAGAGTGGCCGGCAGCAGCCACGACCTCAAGATTAAGCATGTGATTTTATGAGTATAAGTCGCAGTCATTGCGTCGCCCAATTTCTTTTTTATTTTATATTTTTTTAAAATAGTTATCTTCATGTCACATAATTTAATTTTATTTATATTTTATCTATTCATTTTTAATTAATTACGCTATACACACTCAAAATATTACAAAATTTTGCATACACACATTTGAGTTAAAACTTAATCAAAATCTATTTGAAAAAAAATATTCTGTTAGCAAATTATTAAAATTATATTTTTACTCTTAATGGTATATATTTTTTTCTTTTTCAATACTATACTAAAGGGCTGATCATTCGTCTTAAATTCAATTCACGTCGCGGATATATCCTTCTTTTGCCGCCACCTAAATATTAAGGTTTTAGAATTTTTCACTCAAAATATATTTAAATATTCTTAAAATAATATGATGAACGGCTCAGATTTTTTGTAATCTAACTATAGCTAAGTTATTGAAAAATTATGATTACTCATTATAATAGAAATAAATTAAAATGTGTATATATAAGATTTTATAATGTTTTGAGTGTGCATAGCATAATTAACTAAGAATGATGGGTAAGGCATAAATAAAACTAAATTGTGTGGCATGTAGGTAATTATCCCAAAAAAATATTATTTTATTTCACATACTCAATAATTTTTAATAAAATATCAACTTTATTTCACATCCTACATCAAAATACATGATTCAAAAATTTTAGTCTACGATGTGAAATAAAGTTGATATTTTTATTAAAAATTATTGAATATGTGAAATAAAATAATATTTTTTATATTAAAATTTATATAAAATGAATTAAAAAAATTATTATTATTATTATTTTTAAGTTAGTACTATTTTGGTCTTCGCTTCAAAAAGGTCTAAAAGAATTTGAGCCTAAGCTTAAAAAAGTAAATGAAAATATTAAAAGCCAAATGATAAGATTAGCGTAACTAATAAAAAATATATTAATTTAAACTTATCTTTGCAATATAAACGTGAATCAAACAACCACATGTTTAATTTTAAAATAATCATAGAACTAAAATTTAAAAACTGAAAAAAAAAATGCAGTTGCTTCCAAATTGAATCTAATCTGTGTTGACTTGAAATTATTTCTTGCACTTCCACAGCTTGATCTTTCTAATTTGCTAACCCAATCATAAATTTGCTTTATTATTATTTGTTGCATCTGGATCCACGCTCAAATCATCCGGACCGCACACGTGGAAGCTTACGTGGTATCACCAGCACGAGCGCTCAACGTCGAACATGAGGCGTATCACCCCGAACAGCAGACGTCGAAGAGGATGAGACGAACAGCAGGACCAGAAATGGCCGGCGCCTGGCGAAGTATCGGTGACCATACTGCTTTCAAGAGGTATGGGCTCCCTGCCGTCAGACCATATCGTCCGTACAACTTACAGCAAAAGCCAGGGAGTGACCCTCCCTCCCTGCGGATATTGATGGTCAGTTACTGGAGCTGAAGTCCATCCTGCTGAAATGACTATACAGAGTAGATCAGGATATAAATATCTTACTGTAACAGAAAAAGACGGACTGAGTTTTGAAAAAAAAGGAAAACCCCTCACATCCTCTCAGCTTTCTAACTATAACCTTAAGAAAGATTGATTCTAGTGATTTTTTGAAGCCTCCCCAAAGGAGCCGTGATTTTTCCGCTCAGCTGGTTTCTCACGTAAAAAATATGATTATTTCTCGTCATAACATTATTATTATTATTATTCTTATTATTATTATTATTGAATATAACTTTATAATTATTTAAGTGCAATAAAATGCATGTTGGAGTTTATCATGAATAAAATATTCTCTTATATAGTTGGTGAATCAACTAACTTTTTCTAATAAAACAAATATATGGAATTAATAATTTCCATCTATATATAATATCAATGATATTTAAAAAATACAAGCCATAATGTTGCCTCAAAAAAAAAAAATCTAAATAAATATTTTGCATTGTAATATATTTTCATATGATATATGTCTATGTAGCTGATTAATCAAATTATATTAATTCCACTTCAAGCTAGAGTTTTAGGAGGATAGATATTTTTTTGGAAATTTATATGCATTGAAAAAAAAAAACTTTGGTTGTTATTTATTTCATTTTGTTGGGAATATTATGATTATTTACACAATATAATACATCTACTGTTCAACTATAGTTAAACTATAGTTTGAACAATAGTTCAAACTTTTCACCTCTTAGAATAGAAGGATGTCCTCCTAAATGAAGTTACTAATAGTTTAAAAGTACAAAAAAACTAATAGTTTTTTTTATAGGAAAAAGAAAATAATTACATATGACACACTGAAAATTGATAAAATTATATATTTCACGTAATATTTTAAAAAAAATTATGAAATAAATTACTGGTATATTTCTAAAAGTCTGATCATGTTAATTATATATAATTCATAAGTTCATAATAGTAGCTTTTATCTCATTAGTTTAAGTTTTAAATAACTTATATATATAGCTATTTCATAAAAATTTAAACTTAAGTATTTAGGGTATATTCTAGTATTTAGTTTAAAATTTAATTTTTAGTGTTAAAATAATTTAAGACATGAGATTTAGTATTTTGAATTTTAAATTATGATTTTAGGAATGAGAATTTAAAGTATAATAAGATTTTATTTGAAAATAATATAAAATTTATAACTTTTTACAAATAGTGTATACTATATGTAATTGACCCAAAAAAAAAAGTTTGAAATTATTATTTTTTTTACAAGAATAAAAACTCTATGATAGATGCCTTAAAATAATTAATGTTGAGTAGTTTACAACTCTTATATTTAAGGTGTTATCCAAAATAAAAAGTTCCTTTATAAATTAAACTTTGATGATTTTGATGGAAAAAATAAATAGGTAAATGTATGCTTTTGAATAGACATATCTAATTTTTTTTTTCATTTCAAATCAAGCATAAAAAAAATATCACTGAGCCTTTTAATTATTGAATTTCTAATGTATTTTTGACAGTTGAATACATCATGGAAAATATATATATATATAAAATGGCATGGGTAAATTGCTTATAAGTTCCCATAGTTTGAAACAAGTAAAAGTTGGTCCACAATTCTAAAAGGGGTTTTCATCTAGGCCCCTAAGATAGACTCCTAAATCCTAGATAGGTTCACAATACATCTAAATCTCTCCTCGCAAAATATTTTTCAAGTATATCCTTTTTGAAAAGTTTTTAGGAAAAAATAAGATATAATTATGTAAATAAAAAAATGAGTATTTAGGAAAAACTATAAATCAAGGAGAAATTACATTCTAGAGCATATAATTACTAAAATAAAAAAAAATTCTTAATACGTTTGAGACTTTAAAACAATTATAAAATTTTTTAGGCATATTAAACTATGGTAGAAAATATTTACCTAAATTAAGCCAACACATAAAATATTTATAAGAAAAACTAAATAAAATTAATAAATAATATAAAAAAGGTAATAAAAAATAATAGCTAGATAAAAAATTGACAAAATAAAAATACAATTAAATAAAAATAAAAAAAGAGAAATTAAATATCTTAAAATATTAGTTAATAAAATACCTAAAACTATAATTCTCAAAACAGAAGATAAATTAATACTTTATACCGACATCAGTAATTTTTATTGAGCAGAAGTATTGGTAACAGATACAAAAGAAATTGTTGGCTATACATCAGGAAAATTTACGAAACCAGAAATAAATTATTCCACTTACGAAAAAGAATTTATAGCTATTTTAAAATTTATTAAATATTTTAAATTTTAGTTATTATCTACTAAGTTTCATATCATAACTAATAATAAAGGATTATATCATTATATAAAAAATAAAAATATGACAATAATAGTAGGAGAATAAGATAGTTATTAGAATTAGATAGATATTGTTATGAAATTTCTTTTAACCCTAAATTTATTAATATTTTAGCTAATTTTCTTTCTAGAGAAAATACATAGAATATTTTTTCATAATTGTAGGAACAATAGCCAATCCATGGAAAGGAAAAACTCTGGTTTCCGATATTTCTTCTCAAAAGATATATAATATTCTTTCCCCAAAAACATATAAGAGAGATATAAAATTTCAAAAAAAAAGATAAATATTGATTTTTTAGATAAATATAATCAATATGTGATATCAGCACTGGTGGGAACGACCAACAATTATAAGTCAGACATTTCTATATCTACAAAGACATTTAATATAATAAATAGCCTTTGAAAAATGATAGGAGGACTACAGCAAAACTCCTCTATGATATATATTCTTCGAGAAATAATATTATATATTTATAGTATGGAACCCTCTCTTCATAATATGACAAAAAAAGTTTCAAGATGATGAAAAGTTCTCTAAATATCTTATTCAACGCTGTAAAAATTTCATCCTGACCAATATAGTGATTTATATCCTATCTTGGAGATTATATATAAATTGAAAAATATAAATTCCCTCCATATGGAGAAGACAAAAAGGAAGAAATGTTTAAAAAACGTAATGACATTATTACCAAATAATCTTTAGAACAGGATTCTCGATAATATATATGAGGATAAAGCTTTACCATATCTACTACAAGAACAATTAATCCATCTGCTAGATGGAAGGTGTTCACGGCATTTAAAGTAAATATGGAGCGACTAGTGGGACTTGAAATAGCAAGAAGTATTATAATAGATACACATCACTATGAAGAGTGAAAATAATTTTCACAAATAATTAAAACAGTCATATCTACAACAGAAATCTATAAAAAAATTATAGAATTTGAGATTATATTAATATTTATTGGACCTCACGAGTATCTAGTATACTCAGCTTATCAAATATGAAAAATATCTAGACGAAGAATCAGAGGTAAACTTTCTACAAAAGAATTTTTTGGATACTCATGGGATTATGAGCAGAAATAAATTTTTCTGAATTATTATCATTACATCAAGAACGCCACAACTACAAATATCTCAGTAATGGTCGAATTATGACATTTGATGAAGATCATCTGATGAACATCAATATGGGAAATAATCAACCTACCGGCGGCCTTGCGGCCTCGCGCGTGCGTGAGAATCGGGAGGAGAGAGAAGCAGAGGGGTAAAATAGTAATTTTAAAAAATTTTAATAATAAAAAAAATAAAAAAGGAACCTTGATATTATAATTTTATAAATATGAATCTGTGCGTTATTAAGCATTAAACTTAGAGACCTGGATGTAATTATTTTGTTACTTTAATACTAAAATTTGAACCCTAAATCTTAAAAATAAAAAGATACACAAATGAAGATTTTAATTATTATTAATGATACAAAAGTCTTTGCTATAGAGTTATAAATCATAGATAATAATATAAGAGCCATTAGAAAATTTTTAGCATTTTTATTCAAAATTCAGTGTGAAATTTGTAATTTTCTCATAATTTAAATCCCTGATATTTTTTTATTTTATTTGATGGATTTAACTATTATGTAAGTTATTCAATTATATTCATAAAAATAAAAATGAGCCACCCAAATCTTTTTCACCCAATATTTTTGCCTTGTAAATTCTTTTTAACTAATTTCATTAAGTTTGTTCATGTTGTTATTTTAAAAAAATTAAAATATAAATTGAAATATTAAAAAATAATATTATAGTCTAAGATATAAAGAAAAAGGAAATATTTAAGTATATTTTAATAATTAAATATTTATTATTATTATTTTTTTAATGAAATCAACTGTTAGAAAGGATGCACAAAAAAAATGTTAGGTGAGAGAGCACTAGATGGCATGTTTTTATTTTTATATACTTATGAGAAATGTAGAATCTATTTAAGAGCACGAATGAAATTAAATTTTAATGAACTGAAAATACCTGGCTGAAATATTTATCAAAAAAAGGACCTGGTTGCAAAATTTAAAAACTAGATTAACTATAATTATATGCATAGTAATCCGTGCTTTGTGTTGAACTCTTATTGATTTTGATGAAACAAACATGTTAATTATTTTTTAAATATTAGTATATATTGCACTTAAGCTTTTCAGAATCAAGAAGGATGATCGTCGAGATAATTTTGACTCAAGATTGATGGAATCAAGCCAAGAAGAAAAAGAAATGAAGTTGATCAAGATCTACAAAAATATATTACTTGAATTTCATGAAATATTTTTGTTATCGATTTTGGATACTTTCAACTCGTACAAAACTCGATATTTTAAATTCCACCAACATTTTTAAATTCTCACTTCCTTCTTTTACTCCTTAAAATCAGCCATAAAATATGGTAAGTGGCTGGTTTTGTCCTCAATTAATTTATGAAAAGTTGTAATACTCAAATTACCAATTTACCCCTCATTTAATCTATAAATAAGGGGGATTTTGAGTTAATACTCCTCTTTGGCCAATTCAATCTCCAAGCTCTCTCATTCTTAAGCTGAAAAAATTCTCTCTTCAAGCTCAAAGTTTTTGTTCACAACGTGGGGAGTCGATTCTAGGAGTTCTTGGATCATTGAAGGTGTTTTTAATCGGGTATTTTCTATTTTCTCTCCGAATCGATTTTTCTTAAAGATTTACGAATTTTTGTACTACTGATTTGAGCTCCAAATAACTTGAAATTTTTACTACATCTTTCTGGGAGCTATTATTTTATCTAAAATTTTTCTCGGAATTTTTTGGTCAACAAATTTTTCTCTGGAAATTTATATTTGTGTCTCGGTTTTTTAATTTTTATAAGTACAAAATTCAAATAATTTTGACATTTTTATAGTAGACTACTTAGGTAATACTGCATCTACAGAAAAAGTTTTAGATCTCTATATATATATATATATTACTCTTACTTATTCGTTTGCAGGTGTCACTTTAAAATTGCTCAATTGCTCATGCTGAAAAGATTTGCTTGAACGCTCTTGCTTGAAAATAATAAAAGTCTCACAATAATAAGTAGCTTTAAAAGTACTTACTTACTTTTTTTTGTAACATATATATTAATCAAATTTTTAAAAGTTTAACTACACCCAATTCACCCTCCTCTTGGGTGTGCAAGTGGACCAACACTTTGTACACCTCATAGTCTCTAAATCAATGTTTTAAAAACGGGATCGGACCATCTGGTTCAGCTGGTTTAACTGTGAACTTATCAGCTGGCCGGTCCGGTCTAATTTTATAATTGAATCTGCTTAAAACTGATCAGAATTGGTCCAAACAGCTGTTCAATCGGTTAACCGGTGAACCAATACAACTGGACCGGTTGAGTTTGCAAGTAGCAAAAATTTAAAAAAAAAATATTGGTGATGATATGGTACAAAATGCAATATTTGGTGATATGAAATGATAAAATAATTTAGTATTTTAGTATTGACAAAGCATATTATTAGACTCAATTTGTCATTACACGAATATTTTATTAAATTAATGTTACTTAGATTTATTTGAAATTACTTTTTGAATTAATGATATAAAATATTATTTATTAAAATTATTATATTTAATTATTAAATATTTATTTTATGTCTAAACAAAAAAATGATGGATTAAATTATTATTTTGATAGTAAGATTAGAAATTAGTTGGCATCAAAAAGGCCAACTATATAATTCAAAAACATGGGAAATTATACGCATGTCACTGAAATGGCTTTATATTACATATTTGATATTAAATCATTTATTTTTAAATATAAGTTATAATTTAAATTCTTGTAAATATTATAAAAATTAAACTTTTATGATTATCTCAAAAATTTCAATTAATATTTTATTTGTATTAATATCAATACATGTTTGATCACCTTTTGGATATACTATATAGATGAGAAGCTTGATATCTTCCTCCTTTCTATATATCTAAAGATGATTTAATATATATTGGTATATAAATATAATTATATCAAAAAAATAAAGATGATTTAATACATATATTGGTATAAAATAATATAAATATCATGAAATTTAAAGATATTTAAAAAAATCTTTTCTATAAATAAAATCCCTAAATAAAATATTTACAAGTGATATTTAATATTTTAAATATGAATTTGCAGTCAGTACCCCAAGCTAACTTCTAATTTACCTTTTCTCTATCCCGTTTCAAGAAGATTCATAACAATGAAGTCATGAAAAAACCAGAGATTTTAAAAATAATAAAAAAAATATAAAAAAAAATTAGAAAAAATAAAGATAAAAAATATGAATGATGAATTTCATCCAAAAGCTAGATTATATCTAAGCCCTTAAATGAAATGCTAAATATAGTTTTAGCTATATGTATTAACCTAATTAGATTAAAGTAATTATAAAAAAAATGAATTAAAGTAAGGGATGATAAAGGAAATTAACGTGAAAGTATTACCTGCAAATTTACATTTAAGATTTAGAGTAAAGCTTATAAATATTTAATTTAAGAAATACTATTTGTAAAAAAATTATTTTTTTAAGTAATCGATGTAAATTTATTTTTTTAAAAAAGTGCAAAGGATAAATTTTAAATTTTTTTATAGATTTTAAGTTTCTATTACTCTTATAAATTTTTAAACTAGGATTCATTCAAGCCACGTGACAAAATAACAGGAACCAGTAAACAAGAATTCCACCAGATTAAACAATAAATTGCTTCATCTCTTCTTAAAGTACAAAGGTTGACCTAAATTATGAATGAGATGTGTAATCCCAACTCATTTGACTAAATTTGTCGGAGGTGTGTTCAATGAATTTAACACGAGAGATAATTTAGAAATACAAATGTCGACGAAAAAAGAGAGAGGGTAAATCATGCCCAGAAAATGACTCAAATTATCGTAGTACAAGTGTTCAAGTGAAGAGAAAATAGAATTAAAATAAAGAAAAAGGAACAATCAGAAAAACACAACAATTTATGTTATTTGAAAAAGTTCTACTTCCACAGGCTAAGCCAAACAATAAAATTCACTATATGAAATTGGAGATTGCCAGAGATGAGCACAGAAACAATACGAGAAATAAAATGAGAAAGAAGAAGAGAAGAGCTCCGGTGTGCTTCTGGTTGCTCTTGCTATAGTGTGAATGGATGAGGGCGCGTCTAACGCGCCTTTGGAGAAAGAGAAGACACATATTTATTGAGAATGGGAGCGGTCATTTGTCATTTGATATTTAGTTAATTAGGATCTCTACTTCTAAACATCCCGATGGGCATTATGTATCCATGCACCAATTGTTTAAAGTTTGATAGTTAGAGAATACTCCAAATATGCAGAAATGATGAAGAGTTGATCATCTTCGTATGAGTGTGATGACCTGCATATAATATCGGTAGGTCGAAGAGATGGAGCTGAAGGTAGGAGGGGTGTTCCATGGGTCATAGCCATATCATCCTATCACAATTTGCCTTCTGGTGGGGACACCACGATCGACCGTCGATTCATTCCTGGCAGAGTTTATCGTCGACGGCCGAAATCTAGCCATGCTGCTTCGACAGATTGGGAAAGATGGATGCTGCGGATCGCTGACCGCACCCGAGCTCGCGAGCGCCCCAGTTGACCGAGCCCTAATCTTTGGGGAAGTTACGTCGTGGTCCCTGGATTCTCTGACTCAGGTACGAATTTCAACAAAGCCTCTAACCTGGTAAAATCGAATAATCTGGATTTTATGCTCGCTTGTGATTTGCTCGAATTTGTTCCACCTGTGCGACCTTTCATTATTGAGCGAATTTAAATTACTGTTGGTTAAATATTGTGAGACCCTCAATCCTGTTCCCTATTTTTGATTTATTGAAAACTGAATTGCGCCCTAATCTGAATTGGTAATTTCTCAGTTACCTTCGATCTAATTTATTTAAGATTTTAAAAGTAATTGGTTTTTGCGGGCTTAATAAATTTCTCAGTCATCGCAAAATTATCCTATGATATTTCGCATTATTTTGTGAATATTCTGCCTTACAATATTGTTGATCTCTAAACTGCATTATCATTCATCTGTCCCGCATCACCTTCTTATAAACAGTGAAAGGTATTTGATGTCCCCCACAAGTACAAAAAATGAAATACGACATCGACCAACAATTAATTTGAGTAATTCAGTTTCGAACCGAGGCCTAGGCTTAACTCAGCACTGATCGGTGAAATTCCCATGTCTACATATTCAAATCGTGTTGACAAATCTACTGCATGTATGATACGAAATTAAACGGTCTTTTAAACAACTTCATTGAAGAACATAAAGCTTCAGTAAAGATGAATGATTTGCACATATAAGTGTAGCAGTATCACAGGCATACAACAAACTTGTATGATTAAAAGTTTAAAAACCTTGGTTTGGTTAACCTTTTTTCTTTTCTGTTTTTTTTTTGATAACTAGTTTGGTTAACCTTGGTTTGGTTATACACCTATCCCATCCAGAAGCAGCATAACCCAGATGATAAAACCATATATGCTGCATTCCAGGACTATATCAGTTTCTATCACCTGCCCACCTGAGATATAAATTTAACAGGAATGAGAATAATAGCAACTCCACTGAAAAAATTGCATCATAAAATGAAGTCATGCCAACCTTATCATGAATTCTGACATTCCAAGAGTCATTTTTCAGTAAGATAGCAGGATCAGGCATGCAAGGATTGTTTTGAGCCTGGTTTCTCAGGAGGGGAAGCCTTGCTGGCACAGAATCATCATCGCTATCATAATATTCTCCATGGTCGGGGCCGAGAGCCCTAAGAACCATTGCAAGGAATATGGACAGTGCCTTCAATCAAGAAAGAAACATCATTTATTTTGAGTAGAAAATGCCGCCGACACTCTTATAATTGATGAGCACTTGCTGATTTTTCTTTCGAACTTTTTAAATATAATTGAAATAATATCAACATTTGTAAGCAGTGAAATGACGTTATTATCTATAATGATGGCGAAATAGATAATGACGTTATTAGCAGGATTCAAGCAGGCCGGGTAAAATGGAGAAATGCTTCTGGAGTGTTATGCGATAGAAAAATCCCATCCAAAATTAAGGGTAAATTTTATAAAACTGTAGTAAGACCAGCGATGATATATGGTGCTGAATGCTGGCCTGCAAAGAAGAAACATACAAATAAAATAAATGTTGCAGAAATGAGGATGTTAAGGTGGATGTGTGGATATACACGAAAGGATAGAATGAGAAATGAGTATATCCGAAAGAAAGTTGGTGTTGCACCAATTGAGGATAAACTTAGAGAAAGTCGGCTTCGATGGTTTGGACATCTAAATCGCAGGCCAATTGAAGCTCTAGTTAGAAAAATTGAGTTACTGGATTTTGCACATGTACAAAGAGGAAGAGGGAGACCAAAGAAGACATGGCAAGAAACTATAAGGAGTGATCTTAGTTACTTAAAGTTAGATAAGAATTTGGTAACTGATAGAGCGCAATGGAAACAAAGGATTCATCTAGCCGACCCCACCTAGTGGGATTAAGGCTTGGTTGTTGTTGTTGTTGTTGTTGTTGTAAGCAGTGAAATAAATTTGTAAAGTCAATGGAGCGTGGCGATGTATGGATTCTGATTACAATATTAGACTGATGACAGTGCAAAAATGCCCAAGCATGAAACAACACTGCCAAAAAAGCAGAAAGGCACTCCAGTACAATGCAAGAAGATATAGTAACAAATCAAAAGAGTGTCACAGAAATAATATTTACCAATTAAAAAGAATAAAAAATATACACAAAATTATTATACCTGTGCAACTACAACAAGTATGCCTATCCATTTGCACATCTCAGAATTTGACTGGACAAAATCTTTGAATTCTTCAAATCTTCCTGTTGGATCACGTGGGAAATCCTAGCAATGCATGCAACATCAATTGCTCATTAATACAAAAACAATATGAAAGGTACACTAACTCAAGGGGCAAAGATATGAGTACCTCTTCCCAGTTCCTGTTCACAAATATATCCGCAGTAATTGCGGCCTCCAGGATAAGTAGCAATGAGATGACTGCGGTATACTAACAACCACATTAAGGCTTTTCCAAGATTTACTGATATTAATCAATCTTATTAAGCATCTAAATACTCCGTGGGAAATAAAATGCGAAAGTCCGCCAGTCGACAGGCATTTATTTTCTAATACTGAACCCAAATAAGTAAGACTTCTGCTCCATTTTGTTCTGAGAAGAGGAGGCAAGCAAAATGCCACAAAGGATGGCGCTCGACATGTTTACCTACCTGTATTCAACATATACTGTCAAGCAATCATACTAATCTTCCAACGTACCTCCAATATTTCAACCTTCACACTCTAAGGCCCCGTTTGGTTGGAGACCATTTTGGCTATTGTATGATCAAAATAGCCTTCAACTATTTATTAAAAAAAGAATTATTTTTCATCCTTAATATATAAACTTCAATATAAAAAATTCATTTTGTATTACATTCAACATAATTTTTAATATATTATACTTAATATATTATTATTATTATTAATAAAATGATTGGAGGCCATTTTGGCCATGGTCTGGCCTCCAACTAAATAGGACCTAAACCTAGAGAAAGCCATCTTGTACTCATCCTAAACCACATTGTTGTCCTGCCAAAGCCATGATATCATCACTATCCGACGTATCCGTCCATGTTGCCATCACTAGCACAACCTTCTTCCATTCATCCTCAACCTCTAGGTCCTCTACCATTCCCAACAATTTCATCCTCCTCATGAACATCATTACGCCACCCAACTAGTTGTACCATCTTTATCAACCTTGCCATTCCTACTACGAAAACTTTGCCCTGATGTCTTGCCCCAAGCAATGGTCCACTTAGCTAGCCGGCTCAGGTGATCAAGCTTGAGCTCAGAACAGGCGCAGGCAAAGCAAGGAGAGCTTGAGCCATGGTAGCCGGAATTCTTTTCAGAACTCAAATCACTTATAGGAAACCATTGCGTTAAACCTTGAAATGGTGCTTAGTTCAGGTTGGAGTACATCTAGATAGGATAAATTATTGATAGGTCCCATCACTTCACCCATAATCACACTTTGGTCCACATGTTTTGAAATATTTCACTTAGGTTTCTAGCATTTTTTAAAATTTTCTCTTAGGTCCCTAGAATTTAAAATAGCGACCTAATAGGTCCTTACAGTTTTAATTAGGGACCAAAGTGAAAATTTTAAAAAATGCAGACCAAATTGTAGCTATGGGTGAATGATAGGTGGTTATTACTAATATGCCCATTTGGATATTAGTATGATTTGCAGCAAGCCTTCCCGGTTATCTAACTGGTAAAAAAGAATGCGTCCTAAATTTCTAAACCTCCTCTCAACAGCTTTTCAACCGAATTCACACACATGATATGATATTCACTAGCTCCAAAATACTTGATATAGACAAAAAAAGGTTTTCCAGAGCAAGATACTAAACATGTAAAAGGATTCATGCCAAATAAATGCCATTAAAAGACAAAAAGAAACAAGTTATTTTAAATGGATATAAAAGTTAAAATTAATGCAGGAAACATCTTGATTCTTGACCTAATTCTTCTAGTTAGTACTATGTACATGTTCTAATTCCTTTTTTAACTATGATGATTTAATACCCACGTAATTGTTTTGGCGCAAAAGCAAACATCAAATGCAATGGAGGCACATTATTACAGGCTAAAGGTTTCAGGAAGGGAAAAGGATGTAATCACTTTTGCATTTCATTTATCCTACAAACTTCTTAATATCACATGCAAGTAACTTGGCAAAAATCACATGCAAGTCACCAGCTTGTAATTCTTGCCAGTGCACAACGCTATATAACAGTAGTTTAGCAAGATGAACAAATTGTTAAAAAGAATAGCACGAAAGCAAGTTAATTTATGTTGTTTCTTGCTATAGCTTACAAATTTCGAATTGAACTAAATTTAATAACTAGGATAATATTAAATTTTCGAGAAGCTTTTCCAGTATTTTAGAACATCAAAGCTGTTCAAAATAATAGTAATTATGGGTAATACAGCTTCTGAGTCCACATGATGAAGCTATGCAAGAGAATGGTAAATGAAACATTGAAGAAATCACATGAATATCAAAAATTCAACTAGAATTTCTACTTACAAGATCACTGAATGCTATATTGGGCACAGGCATAATTGTCATTGCCAATTTGAATTTGTAACCTAAGTAATTTAGGATCATAACTTTCTATTTATGATGGTATTATGTCTGGAAAGTTCAGTAGGGTTTACATATACATGTAACACTTGACAAGAATGAAGAGATTTTCAAGCTTTAGCCTCCATATACAAGCATGCATGCATAAAAAAATTATGATAATAGGAGCATACAAATGAAGGCCCTCCTTAGTTCCCTTGATGCATGGGAAACCATTGAAGAAGGCTACATAGGCCTTAGTACTGCAGTCTTGACAGCAGAGCAAACGGAGCTCAATATACGAAATGGATAATAAAGCACTCTTTCTTCTAGTCTATCAAGGACTTAATTAACCTATATTTGAGAAAATCAAGATGGCCATCACATCAAAAGAAACACTGGGAACTCTCAAAAAAAAAAAAAACTACAAAGGCGTTGAAAAGGTAAATAGCTTTCACCTACAAATTCCTCCTGAAACTAAGGCAGAGAAAATCTTTCCATAAGATGGAATCCAAAAATGGTGAAACTTGGGATGATGAACAAGTTGTACAGAAAATTTCATGCTCATTGGATGATACGCATGATAGTATCGTGGTTGAAAAAAACTTGGAGTCTGAATATTGATGAGCTAATAAACCCTCTAAAAGCCCATGAGCAAAGACAAAAAAAGGAGGAAGACCCACAATGCTCTTCTATCAAATCTCACCATGAAAGAAAGTGAACAAGAAGGCCCGAAATCTAAGTAGATCCAAAGAGGTTGAAGAAATGGAAGACGACACAGTCAAGACTGTGGCTTTGGCCGCGAGCAAGAATGCTATTCTTTTGAGAATGATGACACAATCAATGTTCTAAAAGAGAACTTGGACATGGGCAAGGAGTCTATTGTAGAAGGCAAATGTATGACAATTCAAGACTTTGATATTACAATTGCTACAAACTAGGTCACTGTTACTTCAGATTATAGATATGGAGATACCAATAAAGTCGATGAGATGGCAAACTGTGTAAAGCAAGATCTAAGTGATCCAGTGTTTTTGCTAACAACCATATGATGGCTATGGTGAGGATATACGGTATACTGAGTACAGAGTGAGCAACCATGTGTGGGGACATAAAGATAAGTTTGTGAAGTTGGATGAATCAACACATGAAAATATGAAGGAAAAGCAAGTAACTTCCATATGTGAAAACAAATGATGAACAATCGAAACATTTTCACAAAAGCACTTGAAGTTGAACCATTTTAGAAATACAAAATAAAGTCAATTGTGGCTAGTAATAAAAATTGAATACTAATACGTTCGAAGTTAAAATAGGTTGGATGTTACACTGGGGACTTAATGTTAGGACTGCAAGTGATATATGCTGGTAATATTTTTATATTGAAAGCTATAAATGATATGAAATAAAATTAGTTATTATTGTGGGATGCCTTTAAAATGAGAAATACAATAATTATCTTGGTATGTGTGCATCATGTGAAATAGAGTTAGCTTAAAATATGTGTATTATGTGAAAAATAAGAAAATTTTAATTACAGAGTTACTGTAAGATGTACAAATGAAGTTAAGGTTGACTTGGTTAGCTTTAACCTGCCAAATAGATAAGGCCTCCAAAAGGTTATTACCTTTTTAGATTTGTAATCTATGAGGATCATAACTTTGTACCTACGATGGTTTTATATCTACAAAGTTCCCTAAGATCCATATATGAAAAGATCAAGTTTTCAGCCTCCATAATCAGCCCTCTTCTTCCATGCCTGAGTTTTCTAAATTACCACCAAAATTTCTTATGTCAAAAAAGAACAAATGAATGTAGAGATGCAAATGTGATAAGACTTCATAACATAGTGCAATAAACGATTATAGCAAGGAAAGAGTTAATATGATTTAATGCAAGACTACAAAAAACAAAGAAATGTAGCATGGTCATGCACAATATAGATTAAATAATGGACAAATTAGTATAAAAAAAAAGATGGAGGATAAATACCATGATGGAGGATAAATACCATTATTGTGGAAAGAAAAAGGAAAGAAGGTTGAAGAAAAGCAAGTTGTTCAAAAACTAAATATTTGAAATAAGCTAAAAGGGACATGTAGCATCAAACAAGATGCCAAGTGAAAAAGGAACAAAGATAATCAAACCTTTGGGATTACACTATTAATGATGATGATTTGAGACCATCCCAATATATACGCGTGAGAAATATGACTTAAGAAATACGCTACGTGCATAAAAAACTTATGCCAAGACTACAACTTTTCTTGGAATGAATCTCAATCCCATACGAACAAAATGGGACTGAAAGGAATTCATATTCCTTTATGTTGGTTGTGAGAGACCAGTTAAAACATAATCTTCCACATATTCCATCTTCATAAATAAAATGATTATTTTTAATTTCTAATTTGAAGAGTATCATCCCTTTTATACTTGATCTGGGAGCCTTTCAATATATATAGCATTCTATGCAAAAACCATAATAGAAATAGAAAGAAAAGCTTGCCCCACTACAGGCAAGCCATTCTAAACTTTGTCTATACTAATAATATGATTATATAAAACGTAATTGGTAAAGCTAGCATGTGGCCACAGATGCAAGCAATCTAGCCTCGACATTCTTTTAAGAATAATGCTGCAAATTTAGTTGTACACAAAATTCAAAATAACAAATGAAGAAAATCGGTAAATTTATTGTGCAGAATAGGATACACATGAAAGGCAATGGCCATTGACAGTTTCAGCAGCAATATGTCCAGAGCAAGTTATCACGCACAAGAAGATTCCTAATCCGAGAAAGCTATAAATGAACCTGCATATTAAACGAGATTGATGATCAAGCTCATCCATATGTATCTAATGAGCAAAGACACTGCAGAAACCACAAAATGCACAGCTTATATTTTCAGAAGCACTCCATAAGAAATAAAACAACGCTACATGATTAACAAAATTTCCACTAAAGAACATGCAATGAGAAGAATTTATGGGAGCGTTTGGTTCAATGTTATCTTGATGTTATGTTATTTAGAGAAAGCAACTGCTTAGTTCAATGATATTTATAAATAATCTTCTATAAAATTATAAAATTATTAGTCAAAAGATGACATCTAGATGTCATGATATCTAGATTACATAACATAACATCAAGATAACAACGAACCAGAAGCCCCCTAAAACATTCAGGAAAATAACAATCAAATTAACATGCCACAAATTTGGATTTAAAATATACAAATTCCAAATAAGCAGTCAATTAACCTTCTCTATCAGAAACTTTATTGATATTAAGTAAACCTTAATTTGGAAACAAGCAGCAGTTTCACACGTATGTGATAAATGAAAGACCAACCCTGGTAATATAGATTAAACAGAGCTAATAGTCTGAACAAAGAAGAAGTTTATTCAATGGCACGGATTACAAAGGTAACGACTTAATCTGAACCCACTTCCTATAGCAGACTATGGAAACCCGTTGTGGGAGTGAAGAGGAAAGAGTGAGAGAGAGACAAAGAGAACCACAGTGAAAATGTGTGTGTGAGAGAGAGAGAGAGAGAGAAAGAACCATGGAGGACTTGAGGCAGAGACGCCGTCGGGAGAAAGTCCGCTCCACTGCCGGAACCAAGCGCGAATCATCCAGAGAGAGTACAGAATCATGGCCATCCCAACCAGCCCTATGACTGAGTTAACAATCTTCAGCGTCGACTGAAGGCACGCCCTCAGCCATGCCGCCATCGTTCTGCTTCTCCACTGACAGGAAGGAGAAGTTGAAGGCAAAGCGTTACGCCGTCGAGGAGGAGGAGGAGGAGGACAAAAATCCAAGCCACCAAAATCCGATCTTCGAGTGATAAGGAAAAGCAAATCAGAACCAGAAGTAGGTTTACCGGGGACGGCTCGTTTGTTTGCTTCTTCCGCAGCCTTTTCTTCCGACAAGCCGGGATGGTATTCTGGAGGGAGAAAGAGAGTGGAAGTGACAAACAGGGGCTTTTATGGGTGGATTGAATTCGATGCTACTACTCAGCCACCATGACTGTGGCTTTCCTCCCTTCAAGATGGAGATGGCTTGATGCAGAGCGACGGAACTCCATGCGGAGATGCGGGACCAGAGCAAGATCTGATCTCGCTCGCCTCTCCTTCTCCGTTCTGGTGAATCCGAACCGTCAGATTCATCGCATCGTTTCCTTAACAGTGGCCACGTGTCACATCGTTTCGCTTTGGAAGCCGATCCGATAATCCGTGACACGTGGCGCCGGCACGCGGGGCGATCTGAGCAGTTGTACTTGGCTTTGGCTCATCATTCCGGTCATAAATTTTGTTGTTTGGTTTTGTTGATTTTTAGAGAAAATTTGGAAAGTAATAATAAATTGGGTTATAAACAATGTCTTAAAATTCGGCCGAAATTATCAAAACTTCGTAATTTCATATTTATTTAAATTAAAATTTTAGAATAATTATCTACATATCACACCATTTAATTTTATTTATACTTTATTTATCTATTCTTAGTTAATTATGCTATGCACACTTAAAATATTACAAAATCTTACATACACACGCTTGAGTTAAAATTTAATCAAAATCTATTTGAAAAAAAATTATTCTGTTAGTAAATCATTAAAATTATATTTTTACCCTTAATAGTATATATTTTTCTCTTCCTCAATATCACACTAAAGCGCTGATTTGTCCTAAAATCAATTTACGTCGCGAATGTCTCCTTCCTTTGCTGCTACCTAAACATTAAAGTTTTAGGATTTTTACTCAAAATATATTTAAATATTCTTATAATAATATGATGAACGGCTTAAATTTTTTGTAATCTAACTATAGTTAGGTTATTGAAAAATTATGAATACTCATTATAATAGAAATAAGTTAAAATATGTGTATGCAAGATTTCATAATATTTTGAGTGTGCATAGCGTAATTAATCAATAATAGATGAGTAAGACATAAATAAAACTAAATGGTGTGACATGTAGGTAATTATCGCTAAAGTTTATCTAAAAAAATTATTAAACTTTAATTTAGGCCGAAACTTGATCAAAAAAAATTGAATTTTATTTTTCTCACAAAAAAATATTCAATAATTATCATTAATAAATTTAATTTAATTTTATAAAATTTAAATAATTTATAAAAAATATTGAAACCAATAAAATTGTCAAAACTGATATTTTTATTTTATGATTAAAATTGAGACAAAAATCAAGTTTTAAAATCTTGATTGTAAATGAACCGATTATTCGACAGAGAGCACGATGTTAGAATTCATTAAAGCTTCTTTATCTTCTCTTCATTAAGCTTAATAAATAATTTTGAATATAATTTAAAATTTGCAAATAGTAAATAAACAAGTTCAAATTTAATGATGTCCATTTTTTAATATTCGTGAAATGTTCATATAACATTCATGAATATATTCGATTAGAATACTCAATATGAGAATCAACTAAGCTCAATTAGTGCTCATTTAAATATCTAAGTATATCTTATTTATTAATCTTAAAAAAATATATGAACCATGAATTGGCATGATGATGAGCTTGTGCATGACTAATTAATATACTTGAAAAATTTATTTATAGTTTTTATATTTATGAACTTGTTCATGAATAAATTATATAGCTTGTTCACAAACTAAATACAAACCAAGCTCAAAAATTTCATTTTGTTCATGAACCAAGTTCAATCAAGTTTTATCCAATCTTGAGGAAAGAAGCGTGAATCACGAGAAAGTAGGGATTGGCATTAGCACTCAAAAAATTGAGAATCGACTCAAGATCAAGTCATAAACTTAAGTCGAGTCTAAATTTGTTTGGGTCGGTTCTGGGTATTAAAATTTTAAAAACTGATTATATGATTCGTTCTTGGGTCTATTGTATAAATCTAGTAGAATAGAATCGACCCAATTTATATAAGTGAAAAAATATGAATTAAAATTCAAAATATTTTTTATCAATTAATCTTATTTTTTTTTTTTACAATTCGATTCTAAAAAAATATCATTGGAATCTCATTTTAGAATATTAAATTAGAAAGATGTTTGATTTAATATTATCTTGATGTTATGTCATGTTATTTAAAGAAAAATAATTATTTAGTTTTATGACATACATAAAGTAAAAAGTTATAAAATTATTATTTAAAAGATGATATCTGAATGTCATAAAGTCTTAATTGCATGGTATAGCACTAAAATAATACTGAAATAAATATTCCCTTAGAGGATTATATCATATTAAAATTTATTTTTTAAAATTTGTGATTAGCTTTTTAGTTGTATGTATATTATATTAGCCCAATTTAGATTCTACTCAATTTTAATGTCTCTATGTCTACCATATGAAATCTATTATTAAAAAAATTAAATTAAAACGTTGGAGATTCATTGAATAGAAGACGACCGTAACGGATGTCGGCTCAAAGAAAATTATGATGTTTATTATGAGATTTATGCCTCACATAAAAAATTATTTATTGGACTCAATACAACCTGGACCCGATTCGAACTCAATTATTCAGGCCTACGTCAGATTTATGGATGCATGGGTTAGGTCTGAGTCTTGAAAAGAGAATTAATGAATAAAAAAATCTTAGAAATATAAAGGTAAAATAACGGGTTATCTTTCTCTCCTTGCTGCTATAAAATCGCTATTAAGGCCCTGATTGCTTGCTCTAAAAAATTAACTTAAAGGGGCGTTTGGTTCAATGTTATATTTAGGAATGGCAACGGGGCGGGTTTGGGTCGGGTTTATAAATACCCATACCCGCCCCGCTATATATCATTCATTACTCATACCCGCCCCATACCCATTTTCGCCTCGCCCCGCCCTGCCCCGCTCCGCCCCGCTCCTAATTTTCATAAACCCGTACCCGCCCCGCCCCGCCCCGCCCCGTTTCCTCACTCAGTTAATGAAAATCGAATTATTTTATTCTATTTAAAACAACAAAAATCGTAACCACATGGTGTTAGTGACATTTTCTATAGAAATCATTCATTGTATGTAAATATATGTAACAAGATCAGGAATAATAAATAACTTTCATATAAATTTTTCAAATTGTCAACTTTCTTAGCATTAATTTTTATATAAAGCAAGCATGTGACAATTAAAAAGAAAATCAAATATGAGGTAATTATAAGACCCTTACAGGCAACATGTATCAATTGATTTAAAAGCCAACTGGAAATGTTAACTATCACAAGTAAGAAAAACTTTACAATAAAGAGTACATGCATTCTCTTTCCAAAGTACTATTTTTATTTAGGTATTAAAATTTAAATTTTTTAAATTTTTAAATTTATTAAATCGGGTACGGGGCGGGGCGGGGCGGGTGTTCCGGGTAAAATTTGAGTACCCATACCCGTCCCATTAGGGGCGGGTCGGGGCGAGTTTATCGGGTACGGGTACAAATTGTCATCCCTAGTTATATTGATGTTATATTATATTATTTAGAGAAAGTAATTATTTAGTTTAATAACGTCTATAAATAATCTTATATTAGATTATACAATTATTAGTTACAAATTAACATCTAGATGTCATGACATCTAAATTACATAACATAACACTAAGGGGACGTTTGGTTCAGTGTTATCTCAATGTTATGTTATATTTAGAAACTAATTGTTTGGTTTAATGATAATCTTTAAATAACGTTATAATTAATTACAAAAATGCCATTACACGCTGACATCAAGATGTCACCCCAAATCGGGTGATATCTCAAGATAACACCATCAATTTGTTATTATAATGTCAATAACTTTCAACTAAACAAAAATAATTTGAATAGTATTGATATTTTCTAATATCATAACATTGAACCAAACAAATATCCATTGATGAATAATAATGACATTTAGATAACATGACATATAAATAACATTGACATTGAGATAACACTGAACCAAACGCCCCCTTAGTTTAATTTTAAACAGTCATATCATATCACACATAAAATTTAATATTAAAAATTAACTTTATTTCACATCGTACACATATTACTAACATAATAACTAACTTATATCACATCCCTCACATATCCCAACATAATAACTAACTTTATATCATATCT
Source organism: Apostasia shenzhenica (assembly GCA_002786265.1). Lineage (NCBI taxonomy): Eukaryota > Viridiplantae > Streptophyta > Magnoliopsida > Asparagales > Orchidaceae > Apostasia > Apostasia shenzhenica. The sequence continues at coordinate 1,505,901 of KZ451978.1, forward strand.
CTCACATATCCCAACATAATAAATAACTTTAATTCACATTATTCGCAACTTTCAATAAAAAAATATCTTTATTTAAGTTTAATTTTAACCTCATTAAATTAAATCTTACAAACAAACCAATTTGGAAGTCCCCGTAATTTCTTAGAACAGATTTTTATATTTAATATGACATTTTACCGAAATTACATTTTCCATTTAAATTCTTCAAAATTAACCATTTTACATTAATTTCATAATTACAACTATTTTCAGATCTACCAAGTTGATACTTTTTTTTATTTCGCCCCTTTAACACCATAACTTTTTCTACTCTACTTAAAAATTGAGTATATAAAATAAAATAATATTTTTTATATTAAAATTTGTGTACAATACAATAAGAATTTATTAATTTATTATTATTATTTTTTAAATTAGTACTATTTTACTCTTGATTTTAATCCTCACACTAAATATGACCTAAGTTATTTTAGCAGATTTTGAATTGAACTTGAGCGAGTTTAATTCAATTTAATTTAAATTTTTTAATTTCACGTCAAATTCACTTTTAGCTGGCAAAATTTTAATTTTGAGTAGCATTCTATTGTAGTTGGTAAATTTGTTTTGGAATTAAATAAATCTTAATTACTAAAATTTTTAAATTAAAATTTTATATACACATTATGTTCATTAAAATATAATATTACTGATTCATTTACATATATAATACATTTATATGTTAATATTTATGTATTAACTACGATGATACATTTATGTAAATAGAATATTTTAAATATATTTCAAAAAAAGAGATAATTACACTCAGGTCCCTGACGCATAATATCGCACAGATCAATGTTTTTTAAATTATAACATCGGATCCCTGATTTTTAATAAATTATCAAATGAGTCTTTTTTTTTATTTTTTATTATTAAAATTTTCCCAGATTACCATTTTACGATCTGCGTTTTCTCTCTCCTTCCGATCCGCGCATGCGAGGGTGCAACAAGCGGTCGCCGGACTGCGCGGTGTGCGCGACCAGGTCCCTGAGTTTAACGCTTAATATCGCACATGTCCACGTTTTTAAAAATAAACATAGGGTCCTTATATTTTAATAAATTATCAAATGAGTTTTTTTAAAATTTTTTATTATTAAAATTTTTCTAAATTACTAATTTACCCTTCGCTTTCTCTCTCCTCCCGATCCTGGGAACGCGAGGCCGCGCGGCGTGCGCTACCCACCGGCGGCCGCGCAGCCTCGCGTGCACAGGGATCAGGAGGAGAGAAAGAGGCGGGCTCTCTCTCTCCTCCCGATCTCTGTGCACGCGCGACAACTCGCGGGTGGTCACGAGACTGCCGGTGGGTTGTGCACGCCGCGTGGCCGATCATGCGACCGCCGGTGGGTCACGAACGCTGCGCTGCTGCCGGACCCGCCGGCGTCCGTCGGGGGTAGCTCACGCCGCGCGGCCTCGCGTGCACGGGACCGGGAGGAGAGAGAGAGCATAGGGTAAATTAGTAATTTAGAAAAATTTTAATAATAAAAAATTAAAAAAGAACTATTTGATAATTTATTAAAACTCAAGGATAGGGCTGCTTATTGGACCGGTTCGACCCGGAACCGGTCCGGTAAGAACCGGTTCGGTCCAGAACCGATTGAACCGGACCGCTTCTAACCGGTTCCGGGCCGCAGAACCGGTCCGGACTGGTTCTGCGTAAGCAGAACCGGCTATCCGGTTCGGAACCGAACCGGTTTAAATTTTTTTTTTTTTATAATTGGGCGCTGCGCCCGCGGCCCGCGTGGCGCGTGCGCCGCGCGGGCGCTGCGCCCAAGCGCTGCAGCTGGCAGTAGGCCTGTAAATGGGTCGGATCTTGATCCGATTCGATCCGTGATCCGAACCGATTATCTTATGAAACG
>KZ451978.1:1507805-1592948 GCA_002786265.1 Apostasia shenzhenica
CAAGAAAAATTCTTTGTAATTACGACGAATAAATTTTTTGTGTAAAATATTTGTAAATTTTTTTGTTAATATTAATAAAATTTCTTAGATTTTTTTTATGTTAATTTTGTCAGAAATATTACAAAATATATATATATTTTTATAAAATGTATAAATAAATATATTTTTTAATTAATTTATCCGATTGACCCGACCCGACCCAATTATCTGGATCCGGACCGGACTCGGACCGGATCCAAGTCCACCAAACCGGTTCCGGACCGGATCCGAAACCGGTTGGAACCGGACCGGACCGGTTCCAGGTCCTGGACCTGGAACCGGTGGAACCGGACCGGAACCGGTCCGGTCCGGTAACCAGCGCTACTCAAGAATCTCGATATTATAATTTAGAAAATGTGGACCTGTGCGATATTAAGTATTAAACTCAAATACCTCAGTTTATCTCTTTAAAAAATTACATATATTCATATTTACACATAATAAATTATGATCTGAATCAATTTTATAATGGATCAGTTAATTTCACCCTACGAGAAGATGAAAGCACGAAATTTAAGTTTCAAATAAAATTGTCACCTTTAGGCTATTTATGTCGAGTAAATTATTAATAGCTCACTTTAATTTATTTATAATTATATTTTAATTCATATTTTTTTAAATCTCACTTAGGTTTTTAATAAAACTATAAAAATCAATTAAATCTGTATTTTAATTAAATTTAAACCTTTATTTCAAATATTAGAGGCTAAGTTATGATTTTAAAAAATATTAAGAGTTTAAATAAAAATCTTTCAAAAATATCAATAATCTGCTCATTCAAATTTTATCAAATTGTTTATATTTAATTTTTAAAATCTCAAAGATAAATTACTAATAGATTTATATATTTTATTCATACTTATACTTTAGTTTATAATTTTTTAATTTTTTTTCTCAAATTTATATTTTAAAACTGTGAAAGCTTGGTTTCTATTTCGTTTTATTTTTCAGTTTTTGTTTTAGAATTTAGAAATTTAAATGAAAAATTGAAAAATATGAATTAAAATATAATTATCGATAATACTTAAATAAGCTTGTTCTTTTTTTAACATAAAAAGATAACCTTGCTTTTTTCTTTTAACTATAGAAAAAGCTTGTTTTTTTTAAAATTTTTTTTTATAAGAAGCAACAAGGTCGTTCAATTGCTTGAAAAATGTTTTATAGGCCTCGTTTGGCCCGAGGGGAGTTTTTTGCACAACATAAATTTTAATTGTAAAAATTAACTTTATTTCACATCTAATACAAATACGAATATTAAAATTAAAAGTATTTTATATTTTACGTACTTTTTAATAGTAAAATAAATTTCTCTTCTATTAAATTTAAAAATATATTTTTTTCATATCTAAAAAAAAAACTCGAACTAAACGAGACTTTAGAAAATACTTGAAATGGGCTTGTTTCTAGAAATTATTGTATTGGGCAAACAAATCATAAAAGTAGTTTAGTTGTCAATCATCAGTGCCACGCAATCGAGCAGGCCCGCTTTACACAAAATATTACAAATGATGTTAAGTTACCGAGCAGCTAAACGAACTATCCTTTTAGCTTAATAGACTATTTGATAGCCGATCAGACAGTCTGTTTACTCTGACCGAACAGTTCATTTTGACTATCAGATCAAGTAGGTATTTGTCTAAAAAAATAAGTATAACTTGAGATCAGTTTGTTATTCGTCAGAAATGGTAGATTTCACATGTATGCATATATTCTCTAATTGATATCTACTATTTTTAGTCAAATATTTACTTTAATACTTACTTATCTGGTAGTTAAACGGATAGTTCGGTCACAATTAATAGATAGTTCAGTTTGAGCAAATAAATTGTCCAATTGACCAATCATACAGTTTAGTTAACCAACCAAATCATTCTCACTATTGGTCACCAAAGGCTCTCATTGCCTTCATTCGGTCAACTGAATTATTCGTTTAATTGTTCGGTGACTTAATGTCATTTGCGACGTTCTACGTGAAGTAAAGCTCGCTTATCTGTGTGGTGCTACGTGATTAGCAAGTAAATTGTTGGCATAGTTGATAAATTATATTCAATAATATTTTTATTTATTCTTATTATTATTTAATATTTTAATTAAAAATTTTATTAGATTCATGGTGCTTTTTTAGCTCAGTAGAAATGTAGTTTGCTTGATAATTGAGAGATTTCAAATTCAAATTAAATTATTATTATAATTGTTAAATAAAATGAGGAAAATTATATTATTAAATGGTGAAATAAAAAAAATTAGACTCGCTGGTCCACTGTGCTGATGTGGCAGCCGCTGTGGGCCGGCCGAACCAATAATCGCTCTTCGATTAACCTCTTTATGAATCTAGGGTTAGGGTATCAACTCTCGCTCTACGGACGGCTCGCACTGCGGTTCCACTCACGCAGACACTCGCTACTCCCTCCGGCCAGGGATCCTGCCGGTCGTAGATCCTGAAGGCCCATCTCCTGCCATTGCCGTTCCCTCCTATTGCAGCTCACGCCTGCCACAGCTCCTTGTAGTTGCAGTTATCGTCCCTCCAACTTGGCCGAATTGCTTGTAGTTAATGTTGCCGTCGCCGCCACTTGCCTGATTTAGCTGTTCGCAGCCTACGTTGCCAACATCGCCGCTCCTGCTTTCCCTGCTCCGGCTGCAGCTTCTGTTGCCACCGCTTCCCTGACCCATCGGTCTCCATTGACATGGCGGGGAAGAAGAGAAATAGGCAGGAATCGCCTCATCAGAAGCTGCAGCACCGAATGCCTCTAGACGACGACGATGACACAGTCGTATCAAAGAAGAGAATTCGGCCCCCAAAGCATCACCAGAAAGGAGAGAAGGCAAACTCTTTCGTTCCGTTTTGATCCTTTTCATCTGTTTGGAGTAGTAACTTTAATCAAACACTGTTTTTTTCTTCTTACTTGCAGAATATATCATCTGATCTTAGCTCTAAAATCCTAAAAGAGGTCCTCAATCAGCAAAAAGAAATTCTTCAGGAAGAAGAGGCCGAGCGGTACCACTCCACATTTCCTGAAGCCGCCAACTTCGATGCCGAGGGAAAGAGCGATGACGAAAGCTATGATTTCGATGGTTTTTCTGAATCTATAAATGCCCAGGATTTGGATGTGGCAAGCACTTTGTCTTCCTAGTGCATGCTTTATCATCTTTACAGTGCCAATATTAGACGAGATTGATTTGAGTATCCCTCAATTTAAAAATGAACTTTTGATTCCAAGTTGATTAGAATTGTCGAAGTTTTGAGCTAAGAAGTCACCATCCTTGTATTTTAGACTAAACTTGCATGGTATACAATATGGTTTTGTTAAATATCTGGTTATATGTATATCCATTATGGTTGTGTATATTTACCTTAAAATAATGCATGCAGACTGTCAATAAACACGTACACACACACACACTAAATAACTTATTTACATTCATATCGTTGATTTGGAGCTTATCAAATGTATTTCAAGCTAAATAACTTTTTGTCACAAGAAAATTTGAGTTGTTTTCAAATTGACTTAAATCATCTTAATCATGATGTATTTTTCTATTAAGGGAAATTTGATGTTTTTCAAATAGGAAGGGATCAATGCGGAGGATGAGGAGGCTTTGGAAGCTTTCTTTAGAAGTGATGCTACTCCACAACCCACCCTGGCAGATCTCATAATTAAGAAAATTAAGGAAAAGGATGCTCAGGTTTCATCTGGTCAGTTATTCTATAGAAAAAGTCCCTTCAGTTTGGGTTGCTTTGATCATTTTAAAGGACAAGTAGCTGTTTTATATTTGTTATTCAGTGTTGTATTGGCTTTATTTTCTAATTAACTTAAATCCCTTACTTATGCCATTTTAATGTGTGTCAACTCTGAATAGATGCATTCTTCCTTGAGAAAATTTAAGAATGCTGCAAATTATATCGCATTTTAGGGCCTGGGACCCTACGGAACATAATACAACATTCAGATGAAATACATTTTTGCAAAATAAAAGCTAAAATACATCTAAAAAAGTCAGGATAACAACATCAGATTGTCAACTAACAGAAACCAAGAGAATTATGTGCAATTATCTTCATAAAAATATTATAGTGGTTACAAAAATGCGGGCGGGATTGTCATCAAACCTAGTTCTTTGGTTGGCATTGGAAAAGAAAGATGTTTCCATTTATATAGCAATGTACTCGGAGATATTTATGATAGAGTGGTTGCTACTGTGATGGTTACTAGTGTCGAGCAATTCGGAGACTCGGAGTGATTTCTTGTTATGTTGAGCTTTACCAAGGTTCTGATTTGTTTTTGAAAGATACCATGGTTCTGATTTGGTTCATTATCTCTTCACCTTTGTGATAGTTGGGTTGAATAGTATATTTAAGCATACTGTATACTCTTTATGGATAATGTAGTTTTAATAGATATGGCTCGTGAAAGAGTTCATGTGCCTTAATAGTCAGCATGCTTATCGGATTGGACCTAGGTTCGGTTGGAATGGAATTGGTTCGGTCCACAACTGGTTTTGAACCCAGTTTCGAGCCAATTGTGGGATCCCTAAACCGGACCAAATCCGGACAGACAGGAACCAATCCGATCCAACTTTATTTTTATTTATTAATTTTTTAATATATATATGTACACATGTGTTGGACTATTTTTTTTAACAAGGTGATTGATATTTAAAAGAGTATCATTTTTGATTAATAGATAAAAATTTACAATGCAAGAACAAGAGTAAATAAGAATACAATAAATTGAAGTAACATTACATTTCTAAAAAAATTAATTTTCGTAATTACAAAGAATTCTTCTCGAGTACTTCTCTTTTTCAAAACTGTAATCCTTGAACTCATTCACAAAATTATATTGTTGATTTTGTGATTAGCAACTACCAATCTTGTAGATAAGCATGCATGGGGTGGGGACAGATAAGGTTTTTTTGTAATCTCCATCTAATTTTTCTGTTGCGGAGAAAGCTGATTCAGAAGCTATAGTTAATACTTGTGTTACTAGGATGTCGCTAGTTAAGGCAGATAGAATAGAGTACTGTTTTGATGATTCTTTCCACTTTTTTGAGAGGCTCATGTCATTGTCGAATTTTTCTCCTTAGTGTAAGTAGAATTGAAGCTCATTCAAATTTGTTGGTGCTTGACTTTAGTTCGTAGGCCCTATCGGTGCTTTCCCTCGTATGAAGTTATTGATGTCTTCGCCATTGCTGACCTAACAATATTGAATATATTAATCTTTATTTGTGTTTCTGCTTGTGCCTCCACACGCCCCACATTCCTATTTGTCACTTGTTCATTATAATACAAAGAAAATAAATCTTGGAGTGTTGAAAACATTGATCCTTTTTTAGCATCTGTATAACTCCAAAAGAAATCAGAATATTCCACATAAAAAGTCTTAATCACTTTGGTTTTTTTGTAGGGATCAAGCATGGAAGCTTTGAAATACAATTTAATTTTTTCAATTTTTAATAAAAATTTTCCTCCATGTCTGTAACAAAAGTTCAAGAATTAGTTCTGATCTAAATTCTAAGAATTTTTGAAACATCTGAAAAACGTATGGTAGAAAAATAGATGAGATTGGGTTTTAGCATTCATAGAAACTTTTAACAACCCCTTTAAAAATATATAATAACTCAAAATTATTTTTGAAGAAAATTTAATAATATAGTTGTAATTGAAGATTTTCATTGCTGCTAATCAATTATATAAAACTAAGCAAAATTTTGTCTGGTAAAATCAATTCAATTAAACGATAAAGAGAATTTTACCTAGTTTCAACAGGCAAAGAAAATTTAATGCAAATTTTGATAGCATAACATGTCATTGTGTTAGAAAAATTTTATTTAGATTTAAAGGTAAATTTTACAAACAATTGTAAGGTCAGTGATGTTTTATGATATTGAATGCTGATCTGTAAAATAAAAATATACAAATAAGATAAGTGTTGCAGAAATAAAAATGATAAGATGAAAAAATTTCACTCAGACTTAAAGATAAATTTTACAGAACAATTGCAAAGTCAATGATGTTACATGATGTTGCATGCTAGCCTACAAAATAAAAATATATAAATAAGATAAGTGTTGCAGAAATGAGAATGTTAAGGTGAATGAGTGAGTATATGCGAGAGGACAAGATGAGAAATGAATATATTCGCGAGAAAATTGGAATGACTTCAATTGAACATATGCTCAGAGAGAGTTGGCTTTGATGGTTTGGATATTTAAGTCCTAGGTTGATGGAAGTTTTAGTAAAAAAAATAAATTATTGGATCTTGCCCATATAAAAAATAGGAAGAAGAATGCCAAAAAAATTCTAAGAAATGATCTTTTATATTTAGAGTTAAATGAAGATTTGTTATTTGATAGATTGCAATGAAAATAAAGGATTCGTGTAGCCGACCCCGCTTAGTGGGATAAAGGCTTAGTTTATTATTATTATTATTATTATAACACATGTCATTCATGCCTTACATTTGAATTTAAATAAATTTATTTGGCTAGATGCATTTTATTAATAGTCAAATGTTTAATAGTAAAAGCAGTAGAAATACATAAATTTATGATATGACAAATACTTCGAACATGAAATAGAGATCCAAAAAGAGATGATTTCAAATATTGCTGTAAAAAGTAGTTGTAACATTGTTATTCGACACATTATCTAAAGTAATAGAAAAATTATTATTAATGCTATAAATTTTTACAAATATTAAGAATATAAAAAATATAATAGCATTAACATGAGCTTTATCTAAAAGATCTGATGATAAAATATATTCTTGTATTCTCTAATAACTATCAATCCAATGACAAGTAATATTTAAATAACTTTTATTGATAATACTAGTTTAAATATTAGAAGTCAAACTAATCCTATATGGAATGTGAGTACGATGCTCAATGTGGGATTTTTTATATTCCTCAATGTTTATACATGGATTTCTCGCTCAATTGTCCACGTGGTGTTTCGGTTAGCCTGAAGAGTTCTCCCCTTGGCCTGGCCTAGGCCTGGCCTAGGCCCAGCCCACGTACTGACCACCACTATTTGCGCGCATGCCCTCGGGGTTAGCTGCTATTAACCCCAATCGATCGTGCCTTGCTTGAGACGTCAAATGATTGAGTTGATGAGCCAGTGCTAGTGCAAACGTCTTCACTAGCCTCAACGCCAATGTTGGGATTACGTTCTTTAGAACGTTCGAGATTTGGTTTACAAGTTTTGTCAAAATGCTCATCAGAGAAGGGGGACGCATTTGAGTTTCTAAACGTGATTTGGATTTGTAGTTTATTGGCATCTCAAGGAAGCACTAGGGGTGGATTGACATTTGCTAGCTATTGAAGTGTTGAATTTGGTTTCAAAGATTGTTTAGCAGAGCAAAAGAGTGAGAAAGATGATCAAAAGCTTGGGTGGTTTGTACTTTATGTAACTCCTTTTATTTTTGGAGGACTTACATGTGATATAATGGCCAAGATGGCCTTAAAACAGTCATTTGGAAGCAATGATCAAATGACTTTTTTTTGAGTTTGTTGTAAAAAAAAATGTTTGGGAAGGGGGCAAGCGTTGACCCCTCGGAGAAGGCCTAGCATATTTGCTGCTCCAAACTAAAAATGCTTTTTGCCAAAGTAGCGAACGCTTGGCCGCTTTCAACTTTTGGACTGCGCAACTTCAACATGAGGCCAAGGCTCTTTTAAGCGATGCGATTCTTGTTTTTCAAGTGAGTGTGAGCTAAAGTAAAAAAGCAACAAGTAGTTTTGAGAGGATCGTCGACCTTACACTTTTTGCTTTTCGTCTTCCGTCTTGCCTTTCTTGCAGCCTTCACCTTCCTTTTGTGAGCGAGAGTTCTATCTTTTAGTGGACTCTTAGGTAAGTCATATCTAACCTTGTGTAAGAACCTATAAGTCAAGGGATAGTCTTTGATATACAGTTTCTATGGGGTGTAGGTCTCTTAAAAGGTAACGAATTCGTGCAAAGGTTTCCTCGGGCTATTGGAGATTGGCCTTTGAGTGCAAGGGTTATAGGGGGAATAAGTGTGTTATGCCTGAATGTAACCAAGGTTTGTATTGGTGGAGGAACTAGATTGGAAAAAAGAAGAATTTTATTAAACATTTAATAAAATTTTAGCTAGAATTAAGATCCTATGAAGCATGAGTACGACACGACATGCTGAACACAATACAACACGGACACGAGGATATATTATTCTTCAAAAAAATAGGACATCTCGAATCGTCGACCTTTTTTGCGCCTTTAAGGCATATAGAATACCTCATGTTTACAGAGCTGCAAATAAAGCGACAGATTTTGTAGCTTCCTTTTCCTGTTTTGATGATATAGAATGGCGTAGGGGCATGTCCCTTTCGAATTTTGTGCGATTCTCGATGAGGATCGAACCTTTTGTACTTGATGTATCTTTATTTACTGTTATAATATTATGGGCTACGACCCAATTTCAAAAAATAGGACATGACACTTCCTGGACACGTTGAATAAATAATTTTTTTATTTATTAGAATTTGAATAAAAATAAATGAAACTATAAAATTGACCAAATATATATGACAGAAAATTGAAAAAACTTAAATTCATTTGAACAAGATTAATAAAATATTAAAGGAGGGAAGATACCAGAGAATAGGAAAGAAGAAGAGGGAAACTAGAGACGAAGAAGCCAGAGAAGAAGAAGCCAGAGAAGAAGAAGAGGAAACCAGAGAAGAAGAAACGGAGAAGAAAAAACTAGAGACCATAGGTCCTTCGTGTAGCGCTTGCGAGAGAAAAACAAATTAGGGTAGGTGCGGGCACAGGAGGAATCAGAAAAAGGTGAACCAGTTTTCATATAACTTGAATCAATTTATTTTAATTGAATCATGTCCCGCAAGCATCCAGAAGTGTTCACTTTGAACCTTTGAGGTTAGGATGAGGGAAGGATATTTACAATGATTTGGCCATCTTCATCATTGATTTATAGAAGCCCCTGTAAATGAATTAGACATTCAAGGCACATTGTTAAATATAGGAAGTGGTAGATCAAAAATGATTTGGGATAGGGGTCATAAAATGTGAACTCAAGTCACTTGCACTGTCAATTCTGGATAAGTTCAAATAATCTAAGCTGAAGTTGCAGGAAAAAAATATCCATTATGATCCAGTAAACCTCACATTTAGCTAGCTGAGATTAACTATTCTTAGGGATATTCAGAATATATGAAAGATTATTCATCCTACCTTATGCACAATCTAAAATTATGGAGCTTTCTGCAAGGATGACTCACTGCCTATGGAAGTTGCTTACCTTTCCTTAGATTTACTTTTGTATGTCATTTTCAGTCTTTAATAAACTTTATCCATGCTCTTTCATGATGATGTTACTTGTGTCGCATGAAATTGTTTTAATTGCCATTAATTGTCAAACCAAGTGCGCTGATCTAGTTTTGCATGCATTTTAGCGTGTTTCTGAAAACGGTTCATCTTTTACTTTTGTTATTTGTAAATTATTTCCTCTCTCTCTTCAACAACACATGCATTCTAAATATCAGTTTTATGAATGTTGATTTGAAATGTTCTATGTTTTTCAAGTGCATAGGCATAGCATGTGAGTATTAGGAAGTGGGAAGTTTACCATTCTTACTTTTGCCCCTTTTTTGGCTTTTGAGATGGTGTTATATGTGCGGAAGACCATATAATGTGTTTTTTTATGTACATACAAGAAACTACAAATGAACTTTAGTGCATAACGTTTCATTTTTTGGAAACTTATGTGAAACTTAAAGAAAGACATGTTTTGTTGGTGGTGCTAATATTCAGTTGTGTTTGAAGGTTTTCATAAACATTTAAATGCACTAGTCTTTTAAAATATTGGATTTGTTTGGTAAGGCCTAAATATTTGTTTGATTTGTCTGGGATCGAATTCACTACGTTAAAGAGGAGTGTAATATGTAAAATGTCTTGACATATGGTTTTTAATCATAACCTTGAACAGCTTCCTCTCAAAGGAAACATTGCTTTTCAAAGGAAACATTGCTTTACACATAACTAAATAAGAAGAGAAATCTAGGCAGCCAACTACTGATTAAGGCTAGATCTCCCCAAAAAGCGATTACTGATTAAGGCTTTGGTGGTGTTGGTTTGTATTTAAGAATCTAGATTTGTGAACGTTATATTCTTCTTGATCAATTTGCTAAATTTGTTGCAGAGTTGCGACCCCTTCCTAAGTTGGATGATGGGGTGATAGACATATACAAGAAGTATGTTATATCCCCGATATCTTCTCTTACTTTTTGCTTATGTTCCATTTTTCCATCTTCCTTTCTACATCTTTTTTTCTTCCTCTTTTAACTTCCATCTTCTGAGAATATTTCCTTATTAACCATATGTATCATGTGGTAGACTTGGCGGCATACTAAGCAGGTATACAAGTGGGAAAATACCGAAGGCGCTTCAACGCATAGCACTAATGGAACGATGGGAAGAAGTACTGTATATAACTGAACCAGAGAAATGGTCCCCAAATGCAATGTATCGAGCTACAAGAATATTTGCATCAAGGTTCAACCCCAGTAGGGCACAACGGTTCTACAAACTTGTGTTACTTCCTCGTGTTAGGGATGAAATTCGAAAGAATAAACGACTTCATCGTGCTCTTTATGAAGCACTGAAGAAGAGTCTTTACAAGCCAGCAGGGTTTTTTAAAGGAATTTTATTTCCCTTATGTGAGGTATAAACTAACAGCTAACGATCTTGGAATCTAGTTGTTCAAATTTTCATTCTTGCATTAAAACAAAAAGTGCGTACAACTTTTGAGTTTGTTGTCTCACGTTCCAATAACCTTCTTATGTTTAGTTTAAGATGTTACTCTGAATTTGGTAGATCTCTAAATCAACTTGTTCTTATACTCACAATGTAAGTATGTTCCATTTAGTTCATTATTTTCTAAATTAGATATTCAAGAGTTGTTTTGAGTGTGATCCATATATAAAACAACTATTCAACAATTCCAGTTGCGGAACTAAAATATTTGTGGCAGTTTGCTGCTTTCTTTCTCTCTGTTTTTAATTCCAGTAATTGGACATCTAAACTGCATGCAGTCACAAACATGCACCCTTATCGAAGCTCACATTATAGGAAGCATCATTCAGAAAGTTTCCATTCCACCGCTCCATTCCAGGTATATTTTGATTTATAAGTTAGATTTATCAAGTTCTCAGCGAGACGTTCACTAGCTTGTTTGAGTACCTAATACTCTTTTTTGACTAGCAAACTATCTAATGTGTTTACATGAATGAGTTAACAGCGTAGCACTGATGACGTTAGCAAACATGGATTACTATGGCACAACTAGGTATTCTTTCAAAATGTATTTTTCTTTATTTTGTATCAAATGGCATCTTTTTCAAAAGTGGAAATAACTGATAAGAAATTGTTCTTTTTGCTGGATTTTTCTCATGGTGATATGAATCTGTCATTAACTGGAATATGGAAGTAACTGAGCTAGATCCCAATGATGCTTTTCTCAAGTTTGAAAGATTGTGTTAATCATTCTTGCTTTTATTAATTCCATTGTTGAAGAAGGAATTAACTTTGTAATATTGATCTGCGTAGGTGGTTGCTTCTTGATAGTGTTCTTCTGACAGAGCTTGATTCTTAAGTATATTATTCTGGAATAGTGATGTAATATATAGTATATTAGTTATTGTGTATGTTATAACAATAAGTTTTAGAATGTTTAATATGAAGATTTTTTAAATTTGTTGACTTTGTTTGAACCCCATCGTTTTGATTGATCAATTTTAATACCTTTTTCAACATTATTAAGATATAATATAAGTAGAAATAAAAAAAAAGATATAAGTAGGGTATTTATGTATGAAGCATGTTTACCTATAAGATAGATGATCGTGTCCAAACCATCACAGTGTGGAACACTGGAACACATAATCGTTTCATGTAAACATTTGTATATTTTCCATTATTATTAATATAAATTATAAAAAAGTATTGCTGTGTGAACTCTGAAGTTTAAATGATAAAGGGATGAACTTGTATGATGAGATGTTGATGTTGAAGTCTTGAAGATAAAATTATGGGAGTGAAAGAGCGAATACATGTACAGAATATGGACCTTTTTGAATTAGAATGGGATTTGATAAATCATTGTTGTTGGAATATGCCTTTAGCCATGAACAAAGTGTTCTAAATTTACTCCTTTTTTTGTAACATTTTCTTTTCTTATGTACTACTAGATCTGTTTTTGACAAATTTTAGTATAGTTACTCTTTCTGTCTCATTTTTAGTTTTCTTTTGGTTGTTATTGTATGCCCAACATTTTCGTTTCTGCATGATGTATTTCTTAGATGACAAAGTCAAATCCATACTTTTGTTTCACATCTAAGATTTTTATTTTTTACATCACTTTAATGTTCTGCAGTTTTTTTATGAAGTTACTCATTGAGAAGAAGTATGCACTACCATATCGAGTTCTTGACACGCTTGTTGCACATTTCGTGAGATTCATTGAAGATAAAAGGGCCATACCAGTAATATGGCACCAGACTCTTCTTGCTTTTGTGCAAAGGTTATATATTAATGGCGCATTGATGAATAGTGTGAATATATTGCAGTTTACTTTCTTTGAGGCCACTAAAGCTGTTGAAGTTTATTAACTTGTTTTTTTAACCAATCTTTGATCCTTTCTTTGATTGGCACCTAGGCAGATGAACTTGCCCAGTATCCTAAGAGATCTAACTTGGTTCTTTTGTTTACTTAGTATTATATTATGAGTGGTTATTGAAATGGTTATATGGTGTATGCATGGGTTTAATAGACTAAATATACTGCAGCATTTGGTATATTTAGCCAATATTATGGTATTTTAGAGAAATTTTATCAGGCAACCTTTTTCTTGCAGTACTAGCACTCAATTTCTAAGCTCATTGCCGTGGGCTCTTTTTGTATTTTTATTTTCTATTTGTAGTAGAAAAGGGCTTTTACAATAATTCCCAAAGGCTACAGATTTTTTTTTTTTGTGCGCACTGGATAAATATATATATATATATTTTTTTGGCTTTTGCTAATCAATTATCATGGCAGTAAACATAGTGATGTTTTCTTTTGTGACTGTTTAATTCAAACAAAGTTTAGATTATTATGTCAGTTGGCCAGTTTTTAACTAAACCAATTTTGAAACAGTTTGATGCTTGAGTTTTTGAAAATCTCGTAGCAACGGGGTAATATTATTTATGATTGCTGATACGCTTTAATTGGTTATATTTTGAGTTTTTGATCTCGCTTAATCCTTTGTCTGCGTCAAGTTTCTTATGGAGTTACAATGTTTTGTTTTCCTTTTATATTCTTTCTCTGGGATTACACTTTCTTAGATGCAAATAGCTTAAAAGGTGGTAAATCATCATAGGTATAAACATGAGTTGACAAAGGAGGACAAACACAATCTTGATCGCTTAATGCAGCACCAAAAACATTATTTGGTATGAATTCCATTCCTCATATTATGAACTTTTTATTTAGAAAAGTTAGTTCTTGAAAATAAAGCAAAAAAAATAAAAATATGATATGCTTTTTTCTGTGAGTAGGTTACACCTGAAATCCACAGGGAGCTAAAGAGCAGCCGCAATAGAGGGGAAAAGGATGATAAAGTGTCTGAGAATATCCTTTTTTATATATATTATGAGTTGAAAGTTACATTGTTTTATTGTTATACTTCTGTTATTATTTTTTATTCTTTCTGTAACATGTGTTAAGGGAGTTACTATAGGGGAGCCTAAGTTGAGTCTAATATACAATTAATAATTATCTATTAACCCAAAATTCTAGGCCAATGGATAAGGATAATGAATTGTATATTAATGTCACAACTTGTGTTAAATATCCAATTTAGGCAATTCTCTGTGTTCCCAATAAATCTCCCCTCACATGAGAATCCATCTAACATTGGGCTTTTCCTTATCCAATTGGCCTTTCAAGTGCATGCTTCTCAAGAGCTCACTCGACTAAACCATAGTAGAGAAGGCAAAACCCATGGGAGCACAATTCGCATAAACCACTTGATCCACTAAAGGCCCACTAAACCATCGGCTCTGATACTACTTGTTAAGGGAGTTACCATGGTCAAGTTGAGTCCAATGTACAATTGATGAATACTTATTAACCCAAAAGCCTAAACCAATGGTTAAAGATTATGAATTGTATATTAACATCGCAACTTGTATTAAATATCTAATGTGACACAATTTTCTATGTGTATCCCAACAACATGCAATAATACTCAACCAAGTTGGCTAAATAGTGAGTGATAAGTTCTGAACAATGTCTTGATTTATATTAAAATGGTAATTTTGATGTTGCATGAGGTATCTAATGAAATTATTCTAGTATAGATTCCAACTATCAATTAATTTACTATAGAAGGTGACTTTACGGGAAACTACATGTGGATTGCTGGAGGTTGGTATTACTTTTAGGTTTATGTTTTTGGAATAGTTTTATTTTACATTTTTATTTTCATCTTACTTTGATTTTTTGTTAAGGATTAATAGACATTTGGGATGGAGGTTGAAATACCGTTGGAGTTTGAGATACATTCTCATCCATTTATCAGTTAAGAACCCGCAATCTTTACTTTACCTCTTCGTTGTACTAAGATATCTAGTGCTTTGGGAAGATATCTAATAAGGGTGTACTTCACATAAAAACTCTTAAGAATTTTCAAAGCAATATTTCTATTTGAAGTACAATATTTATTTTTTGGTCCCTTGTATTTATTATATTTCATTAGGGATCTGTATGAAATGATTACTGAATGACCTTATGATATGCCATCCTATTCTTTGAATCTCAAATATTACCTCATCTTTTGAACTGACAGATTATTTATAGAAATATATGTATACAAACTGTTTTATTACAGCAATTATATTACAGTTGTTTGTTGCTAGCGCGTTCCTCCTCTTCTTAAAACCCCTGTTGTCAGTTCCAATGGTGGGTCAGATTCTACTGCTCAATCACTGGACACATTGATGAACAGAATAATCTCCCATGGTCCCATGCAATTATGATGTTCATATGCGGTCCAGGAAAAGATGATTACCTCACTGGTGCAACTCCAAAACTTGCTCTTTAAGACTCGATGTACAAGGTTTGGAAGGCAAAAAACATGGTAATGTCATGGCTTATCAATTCCATGAGTAATAGGGTTGGAGAAAGTTTTATTCTCTATGAGAAAACACAAAAAATTTGGGAAGACTTCAAGGAGACATACTTTCTCCTGAAGACACTGCATAGGCCGTTGAGGTTAAAGGTGTCGTCCATGTTTTCATTAAGGGGATCTCATTGTTACCCAATATTTAAATTGCCTGACTAGAAATTGACAGCAACTCAATATATACAATACCACCAAATGGGAGTGTTCAACAGATACAGGAATACACAAGATTGTTGAAAAGAAAAAAAAAACTAGTTTCTTTTGGGACTCAACAAGAACTTGAATGAAGTTTGTGTTTAGATTTTAGTCATCAAACCCCTGCCAATCTTGCTTGAAGAGTCAGAAACAGTTCATGGTGGGCAATTGGGTTTAGAGGCAAACCACCAAAGCATTTGCTTTGGTTACTTGTGGAACCAATGACAACCAATCCAAGACCAAGTGTGATCAATGGGGGAGAAAAAAGGTCACACTTGTGCACTTGTTAGGATTTTCATCGAAAGCCTGCTGATTGGAAAATGAAAGGAAAAAGTGAGAGTCGTGCAATTGAAGAGGATTCCACTACAAAATGAGCTTGTTAATCAGCAGTGACGATTTAGAAATCCTTCAAAGGTTGATTGCCCAGTCTCAATAAACATCTGTTTTTCCAATTAGTACCACCTTAGTGACAATACATGTAGATGAAAAAGGTAATTTTTTGATTTCTATTCAAGTTAAAATGATAGACAATCAAATTTCATGGATTGTTGACTTGGGAGCCTTTTGACCACATGGCTGATAATGCCTCTCATTCAACATTTCACTTATTGTTTTGTGAACCAAATTGTTTGAATGGTTGATGGTTCAATTTCAAAGGTGTTCAGTATAAGTTCTGTTGTGATTTCAGAGAAATTAACTCTTGAATCATTTTTGTTTGTTCATCTTGGATTTTAACCTTTTATCTATAGGTCATCTCACTTGGAATGAGAAATGTGTTACTAAACTCTTCCCAAATTATTATTATTTTTTATTTAAATTCGGGACAGACGATTAGCACTTAGTAGTGCTGATTTGCATTCAGATTCTTTGTGCTTAAAGTTATTGGATCCTTTGAGAGACAACCTCAAACGCCAATTGAAGAAAAACGATCTTTTTCTGTTCTTAGTTCCATAAGGATAATGAAATAATTTTATTGTACTATCGTTTAAGTCATCCTTGTTTTTTGTTTCTCAAAGAACTTTGTCCATCATTATTCAATAAAAGCTCCTTTGATTTTCAATATGAAACCTGTCAATTGTCTATGCATGTTTGTAATCCTAATCCCATTCAAAAGTATTAAGAATTACATCCTTTTTAATCAATTCATAGTGATGTTTGGTGACCATCTTTTTTTTTGATGGAACTTGACCATCTAAAATTAATAGTATAACTGGAGAACTTTGTTACTTGATATAGTAGAAAACAATCAATTGTTGCATGGAGTAGTGCATAAGCTGAGTTTTGAGCAATGGCCCATAGAATTTGTGAAGGTATGTTGTTGAAGTACTTCTTGAACTCCGAGTTGGTCTATATGACACTATCAAGATGTTATGTGATAACCAACTTGCTATAACCATAGCTAAGTATCCTGTTCATCATGATTGAACAAAACATGTGGAGATTGATCAAAGAGAAGATTGAAAGGGGGAGTAGATAGACATATTGGCTAATGCCCTACTGATGAAGTTTGAAAAACTGAGATCTAAGCTAGGCTTACTCAACATTTAAAACCCACACTGACCTTTGTCGATGCCCTCCGCTTATCCAATGTAGCTTACAACTGATCACCTTCTCATTGAGTAATGGCAGTTTCGAATTTGTGCAATTTCGTTGCTTCCTACTTTTATAATTGGACCAATTCATCTACCAATTGATAGTTTGAGGAAAGAATTTAGATTAATACATCCATCACAAGCATATACCTGGCTATATAGAGATAAATGATATATATTATAGATCAATTTGCATTCTCCTTGATGCCAATTTTGAGACTGATGTGATTTACATTGATGTATTTATCATTCAAAGTGATAGATTAGGCAGAACAATTTCTTTTTCTCCACATAATTAGTCGAAATTGAGTTGAACTGCATCAACTTATTGATTAATTAATTGATAGATAAGTAGGCATAAAAATGTATTCATTTGAGTTAATAGATAGCGGCATATAGATAATTTGGATATATAACGAAATGGTCAGTCGATTGGTCGATATATAGATACAAGGTACCTGCATATGAATTTACAAAAGGCACCTAGTTATTTTATGATGCTTCTTTTTTGCACTGATCATCAGGTTATGGAATCCTCCCTCTTTTACACCAAATTTATCCACCAGTAGATAAATTTAGGTAGGATTTGCATAATAGAGAAATTTTTGGATCAACATATAGCTAAAGACTGATCTGACTCGATAAATAGCATGAATTCATTCAATACACTCAAGACTATAGCATTTTATGAGAAGAATTTAATCTTGGATTGCATGAAAAGGTTATACCTGCATCAATTTTTTCACGAAACATGTAGGCCTATTGAGTTCTGGATTCACAATTTGATTGAATTTAACAAGACATTGAATGTGAATAGCTATTGTGGGTTGTATAATATGAAATACCTGCACATCGGAATATTCGTGGACACTATATGGAAATCATCAATAATCTATTCCTATGTTAGGTTGCATGAAAACAAGCTTCCATGGGTTTCATGAATTTCTATCCTGGACCATCGAGTTATTTAGTATCATGTGCCTGTAGCCCGAGACGTATGCCAATGCAGATCGTTTAATGCATGGTTGTGTGAAAATAATCAACTGGCTAGCCAAACAAAAGTTTGATAATTTGGTTAGGATATATGTTTGAACAAGCAAACCGTTGCAAAGCATAATTAGTAATTTTTTGTTGTATGATCATTGAGTATAAATGTTGAGGAGTTTTGCTTTCTTTTTTCTTAAGCGGGTTCATTTTCAAATCCGGGAAATGAGAGGTCGATCATATGGTAGGATTCTTTGTTTTGCTTCATTCCATGGGCATTTTGCTCGTTCCCCTTCTTGCATAGGTAATGCTTTCAGTAATCAGGTGCATATCTCTACTTCAAAATCTAGCACACTTGAAGAAAATCCCTGTGCTAATCACCAATTCTCAAAGATGATTCGGAACTAATTTTTGGGAAAGGTCAAAAGTGAAATTTTACTGGTCACCAGGTTAAGATTATATAGAGAATATGTGAAAAAATCCTGAGGCATGATGGCCAACTCTATTATACTATTGTCAAGCAAGTATGATAACTACATATGGGGGTTGATTAGCGCTTTAAATTGTTATGATAATGTTATAATTAAATATCAGAATTGGCTACATATGGAGGTTGTTCATTAGCACCACAAGTGTATATTCCCACATTCAACCTTGCAATTGTTAGACTTACATCAATGTTTTTTTTTCTTGTTGTCTACGTTAATCACCAATTCTCAAAGATTGTTAAGGATAATGTTGGCATTAATTGATAAAAGTGTCTTTGTTTATTAAGTATTCATTGTATATGCAAACTTTACAGTCAGTTTTAAATGCCAACTTTATATTATGTTTTCATTACTGAAGTTTCACATGTTGCCTCTAATTCAATGATGCTCTAGACAGTTACTAGTATCTGTGTTCAGTGAAGGAACCTATTTAATTTCCTTGACTTGAGTTTTACCTCCCCTTTTGTCTATCATTAATAAGCCAATTGAGGAAAATCGATGGTCTATTCCAGAAGTTCCCATGGAGGAGGATTAAAGGTATAATTATCTATTTCTCAAAATTAACCAAGTTATTATTAGCAGAATTATGTGTTAGATTATCGATAGTCTGTCACCTTCCTATTGTTGTTTTTTATGGATATATGCACACATGTACGTGCATTCAAACACTGTTTAGGTATTGGCTAATAAACTGCATGTTTATGCAATAATTAGTGCTAATATATTGTTGCGAGATGATTGATTTGCTGAGGAACAGTGATTTTCAAGTTGTGCGAGGATCATATTGAGGTCATTTGCATCATTATGTGACAGATGAATGTTATGAAGTTTTCATACTGAGGGATTTTACATCATTATGTGATACATGAATGTTATGAAGTTTTATATATAGAAGTTTAAAACATCAGAAAAGATCAGAAAACATCAGAAAACATCAAAAAGCTTCACATTGCATTTCAAAAAAAGAAACGTCATATTTAATGTCACTCCCTAACATGAAGTTTTACTGAAGTCAATTGCTATGCCAGATTAGCAGGGGATGAACTAGCAATTTGTAAATCACAACACTTCTTTTAAAAAGATACTAGTGCTTAAAATAAAATTAACCCTTACCTAATAGTCTTCACGTCATTAAGAGTGGTTGAAGCATACAACTTGGTTTTTTATGTTCATTCTTAATTTGTTGGCTTTTTAGGCAGTTTTCAGATTCCACTTTTTTCTTCAACACAACCCGCCATATCAATTGTTTCGGACCCTAATACATCCTACATGAATGTAGTATCTTGAACAATTTAATAACATTTGTTTGAGGCCATCAACATCAGGAATACAAAGTTTGTCGTTAAATCTTAGCACTCTATTACTATCTAGCTTGAACTTGAGTCCTAACTCCTATCCTTTACCTTTTGATTCATCTTTGCCATCACTGGGACATGTTCATCTTTGTGATTTCTAGGACTTGCAATGGATTTGCAGCTGATCTGGGGTAATTGTCATTTGAGATAACCATAACACATTACTTTCTACCACAGACTTGATTTGTTTCTTTTATTTTATTCTTAAAGATTAGTTGCTTTTCTTCTTTCATGCTAATCATGTTAAGGCTTTAAGCTTACCTTTCTACTCAAAGCATCAACTACATCATTTACTCGACCTGGATGGTATAGAATCTCCAGATCATAACCTTTGATCAACTACAACCACCGTTGTTATCTCAAATTCAACTTTTTTGTGTAATATTTCAAATTGTGGTGATCAATGTATACATTACATTTTATTCCATTACCATATTGCCTCCAGATTTTCATAACAAGGACAATAGTTGTCAATTCTAAGTTACATGTAGAATAATTTTTTTTATGTGGTGTTCTCCTAGTCTAGTGGAGAAGTAGCTTGTTTAAGAACTAGGGATCTCAAGTTCGAACATTATGACAAATTTCAAACGAGGTAGGAAAAATTGTGGTGCTAAGAGGTGAAATTAAAAAAAAAAAACAATTTTTTTCATGTGATTTCAGTTATTGAGATGCATAACTTATCACCTTTCCATGCTGCATCAGGACACACCTAAGCCCCTACAGTGAAGCATCAAGATGTATTTGGGGAAAGCCTCAGTTTATTCTAGCAGTGTTAGAATTGGTGCTGTCATCAAGCAATTCTTTAATTTCTAGAAGCTACTTCATACTTGGAGCTACACTCAAGCTTAAATTGTCTTATGGGTAAGTCTTGTCAAAGGTATATTTATTATAGGAATTCTCTAACATACTTGCCAAGTCTATGAAACTACATATTTCTGTTTCACAGTTTTTCTATAATATCTTGTCAAATCCAAGAAACTATGAACTCACTGTTCATGACATAGTCACTATTTTGGCTTTTTTATTTAAAATCATAATGGAAAAAAGAGTAATATTCAAATGGGTGCTTGGTCTACCTTACCTTCTATTACCTTTTATGGGTCTAGGCCAATCTACTATTTAGAATCAATAGAATTCTCTCATGCATTTATAGCTGAAACATTATAAGAGAATTTGACATGCAATTTATGGTCTTTTAGCTTTTGCAATGTTACTTATGACTGTAAATGCGAAACTTGCTCTTATTTATTATAATTAATCTATCATTAATAAAGACGGTAACAAATTGATCGTAACTGAAATATTCTATTCATCAGGTCCGTGAGTGTTGTACAAGCATTGGTTAGGCCAAACAACATTACTAGAAACTTCTCGATGCCCATATCTTGTCCTAAATACTGATTTAGCAACACCCTAATTCCTAATCTTCAATTGATAATAATGGGATTGAAGATCAATTAAGGGTAATCATTCTCTTTCCTCCATGTCTTTTTACTTGTGTAATAAGTTGATCTTGGTCTATAGCTTTGGCTGCTTCCACTAAGTTCTATAATTGGTCTATAGCTTTAGCACAAGCTTTATTTTTGAGTTTCAAATAGGAGTGTAGAGGAGGAGGAGGGTGGAGCCCCTCACTGCTGATGGGAGGTTGGCGACCGAGGGAGGAGTGTAAGGTAAGGTGGCTCACGTTGTAGTCACTCTCGAGCTTGAGATGCAGTTTGGTTATTAGCGAGCCACGGCTCTTCTACTCTTATTGTGCTGAGCGAAGGCAAGGACATCACGATGGTGGCACTTCTAGCGCGAGTGGCAGTAGGAGGAGAGCGAGATTTTAGACTTCCAAACTAAAGAGAAGGTGGAGGAAGATTCTTCTAGTTTCCAAGTCCATTCTGAGGACATGGTTTCGGGCAAGTAAGAGGCATAGAAGTTCAACTGACTTTGGAGGTTGAAGGAGATATTCACAAAGAAAACTCTAATAACCTTGATTTTCACGAGGATGAGGACATTCAAAGGGAGAATTTTGGGAAGACAGTGATGAGAGAACATTTGCTCGAATCTCTAGAAAGTTGGGCACTTACTAAACCGATTCGCCACTCCTCGGTTGTCGTAATTAGCTATGCTATGATGCTACGTGCATACTACGTGTTCGGGGAAATTCCAATAAGCAGAACACTAGATTTCATCACGCTAATAAGCAGTGTTCTACACATGCAAGGGCAGATAGTGAGGGAGATAGATTTTGCACTCTGTGATGGTGGAGCGATTCCTATTCCTCAGGCCTTCGTTGGAGAAGTTATTGGGTTCGGACGGCGCACCGTCCGAAACCTAATCAGAAGGCGCCACGTGTGCCATACAGCTGGGTCCGGGCATACGTGGCGCTCTCTGATTGGACGTCCGAACGGTGCGCCGTCCGCACCCAATAATTTTTTCCTTTGTTGAGAGAGGTTAGTCAGCCAAAACAAGGAATAGGTAGTGTTGTGTAAGGAGGGAGTTGGCAAAGATTAATAAGGAATGGTGGTATGCGCTTGTAGGACAACTTTTTGAGGATTAATAGGGAGTGGTGTGATAATCACATATAGGAAGGATAACGATAGTTCTTAAGAAACTCTCATAAATATAACCCAATAAAAGGACACTTAAATCTCATGAAAAATCTTTGAGATTTCATAGGGGGCATTTAATTTATTGTTTTTTTTTGTATATTATACTAAGTTATAATTTATTTATATTATACTAATTAAAAATATATATAATTTTTTTGAAAAACTATAATATTTTATTTTGATATCTTTAATAAGTATAATAGGTATTTTATAAAAAAATGAATTATAATTCTGTATAACTATAGTTTTTCAATAGTATAATATATAAAACAATCTTTGTTCCCTTGTTCCGAATTGTTGGTTTAATCTTGGTAAATATTTTCTTTCATAATTTAATATGACTAAGAAATTCTGTAATTATTTAAAAGTTTTGAATTGGTACCAGAGCTAGTTTCTGTTTGATCTTTGTAAGTATATCTTAAATTTTATTTTTATTTTTATTTTTATTTATGTTAGCTTAGATCTCTGTGATCTTAGATCTTTATTTGAAGTGAAGTCGAAGAATTTTAAGTTTACGCCTTAAAAGGATTATTCTAAAACATTATTGTTAAAATCTATACGTTTTTTTGTAATTATGCCTGAAACTCCTATAAGGCGAGATGAGCCAAGAAATGGAGAAAATTGAAAGAGTGATAAAAGTTGGGTAAGAACACCGGTCTTAGGTATTATGCTGTTTAAAAGGAATAATTTTTTATATGGATGCTTAAGAATTTTGACTTTATTTTTTTTAAAAGTCTAAGATGTTTTATGATTCATGACTGAAACTAATTATTTAAATGAAAATTAAAAAATTTACCACAAGTAATATTAAAGATGAAATAGAGATTAAAAATAAATATATTAAAGAAATAAGTGGAATTAAGTTAGCAAATAAATTTAAAATAATAATAAAAATAATGAATGAAATTTATGAATTATTACATATTCAAGGTAATAATATAAATAAATTAAAGGATAATATTAAAAACATATTTAATGAAAAAAGAGAATCTAAAAATTTTAAATATACCAGAGACAATAAAGAAGATAACAAAGAAAAATATTTTCACTGGATGAATGTTCCTATAAATGAGAAACAAATTTACCCTGAAAATAAAGAATATATAAATGCTATAAATGAGATAAATTTTATTGAAAAATTAAACAATCTTGAAGAAATATATGATCTTTTCTTAATCAATAAATAAATCTTAGACGAAAAAATTAAAGAATATACGAAAGAATTTAAATCTGAAAAATTAATAGTCATATAAAAAGTATATCAAAGCAAAGAAGAAATCTTTAAATTATACAATTATAAATTGGAATATGAAATATATTCTGAAACATATAATAGTAAAGAAACAAGTGATGACTCTAATAGCTCTAAAATAAACGAAAAAATATATATGAAAGTAGGGGAATCTAGCACTAACAGAAAGAGACATAATGATAAACTTGAAGAATATTTTGAAAAAGAATATGTAGATGAAAATTTTCAACCAACCGAAGATCCATTCGCAGATATATATATAAAAATAAAAAAGATTATTTTAAAGCAAAGTTTTCTAAAACAGATCTTTACATTTTTAACATAGATAAAATTCCTATTCTAGAACGAAAATAATATATCTCTCAATGGATATAATTAGTAAGATGATTAAAAAAATACATATTCTTATATAACCACTCAGCAATTATTAGAAATGAAAACTTCTAAATTTGAAGGATAAGCCTCTATAGTACTAAAATTTTTAGAAAATTTTCCTTAATTCAGAAGGATAAAAGAGGAAGATGATAAAAATAATGTAATAATTTAACTAGGTAAATTCTTATTAGAATTCTTTGTTGGAGGGTCTCTAGATAACACTGCTGACATTGATAGGATAGAAACAATATTATCAAGAATGCAAATAAGAAATATATATTTTTTAGAAGAATTTTTACAAAAATATATGGAATATATATAGAAATTACCTCACTCAATATGATCATTGTGCTAAAGTATATTTTAATAACTTACCTACACCTTGGGATGAAAAATATAAAAGAAAATACAATAAGTTTATCGAAAAAGCACTACATGAAGATATACAATATTTAAAATTTGATAATTTAGCGTTAAGAGTAAAATGTACAATGAACCTGTTTATGAAATTTTGCAAAGAGCAAAAATTATGCAACTTATTTTATAAAGATTAAAATAAAGTAAAATACTAAAATATAATAAATGTTGTATTAACATACTGCTCACTTATAAATTTGGAATCACACTTTCGCGCTGCAAGAACCCTAAACGCTAAACAAAAATACAAAAAATCATACAAAAAGAACTATTGGAAAAGAAGATATTGGAAACCTAATAAACCTTGGACCCAATATAAAAGACGATTTATTAAATTAAACAAATATATAAAGAAAAAAATATTTTAAAAGAAATCAAGATTTAAAAAGAAATCATGTAAATATTTTAAATGTGGAGAAGATAGTCATTATGCTAATAGTTGTAAAAAAAATATAAAAATAGTAGAAGAACAATAATTTTAAATTATAGAAGAATATTATGATATTCTACTAGGAAAAAAATTATTTAGCCTATCTGATATAGATTAAGAAATATCTTCAATAGAAGACATAGAAAATTTAGAATTTAAAATAAAAAGTGAGACTGATGGAAAATTTCTTTTTTTCTCATTCTTCACCAGCTTTTATGGTAAGTAATTATTCCAAATTTGATGAATTCTTTATCCATAGTACTGAAAATATAATAAAAATATTAACGGAGCAAAATGGCTGAACAATTTCGATGTTAAATTAGGATTTTGGCAAATTAAATTAAAAGATGAAAAATCAAAAGAGTTAACTGTATTTTTTATACCATTTGAACATTTACAATGGAATATAGTGCCATTTGGATTAAAAAATACGCCCTAAATATTTTAAAAAATAGATGAACTCTATATTTTATATTTTCACAATATAATAAATTTATTATGGTATATATTGATGATATATTTTTTTCTCTTCAAATTATAAAGATCATCTCTAGCATCTAGAAATAGCCAAAAATTTATTTGTACAACACAGTATTATATTAGGAAAAAATAAAATAGAATTATGTAAATAAAAAAATTAAATATTTAGGAAAAATTATTGATCAAGGAGAAATAGCTTTACAAGAACATATAATTACTAAAATAAAAAATTCTCTGATACATTCAAAACTTTAAAATAATTACAGAGTTTTTTAGGCATATTAAATTATAGAAGAAACTATTTACCAAGATTAAGCCAATGTACAAAATATTTACAAGAGAAACTAAACAAAATTAATAAATAATATAAAAAAGATAAAAAAAGATAAAATCTAGATGAAAAACAGATAAAATAAAAATACAATTAAATGAAGAAGAAAAGAGAGAAATAAAATATCTTAAAATATTAGTTAATAAAATACCAAAAAACTATAATTCCCAAAATAGAACACAAATTAATACTTTATACTGACGCCAGTAATTTTTATTGGGCAAGAGTATTAGTGATGGATGCAAAAGAAATTGTTGGTTATATTTCAGGAAAGTTTACAAAGTCAAAAATAAATTATTCAACTTATGAAAAAAAATTTATAGCAATTTTAATATCTATTAAATATTTTAAATTTTGATTGTTACCTATTAAATTTTATATAATTACAGACAACAAAGAATTATTTCATTATATAAAAATAAAAATATGACAATAATAGTCGTAGAGTAAGATGGTTATTATAATTAGATGAATACTGTTATGAAATTTCTTTTAATCTTGGATTTACTAATGTTCTAACAGATTTTCTTTTCAGGGAAAATATATAAAATTTTTTTCCTATAATTGCAGGAATAATGGCCAATCCGTGGAAATGAAAGTCTCCAATATCTATACTCCTTCTCAAAGGACATATAATATCTCTTCTCCAAAAACATATAAATGAAAAATATTCTTCAAGGAAGAAAAGATACATATTAGCTTTGTTAGACAAATATAATCAGAATGTGATATCAGCACTGGTGGGTACCATTAATAATTATAAATCAGATATTTCAATATTTTTCAAGACATTTAATATGATAAACAGCCTCTAAAAAATAATAAAAGGATTACATCATGACTATTCCATAATATATATTATCCGAGAAATAGTAATATATATTTATAATATGGAAACTTCTCTTCATAATATGACAAAAAAGATACAAGTCAATGAAGAATTCTCTAAATATCTTCTTCAATGTTGTGAAGAATATCATCCTGAATAATATGGTGATGTATATCCAATATTGGAAGTCATTTTTAGGTTAAAAAATATAAACTCTCTTCATATGAAAAAGGCAAAAAGGAAAGAATACTTGAAAAAGGTCATGCCTCTACTACCAAAGGATCTTTAGAACAGAATTCTAGATAATATATATGAGGACAAAGCTTTATCATATTTATTAAAAGAACATGTACTCCATTTACCAAATGGAAGACAAATGATGTTCATAGCCTTTGAACCAGATATGGAAAGACCTATTGAACTCAGAATTATAAGAAGAATAATTATCAATACTCATCACTTCGAAGAATGGAAAGAATTTTCTCAAATAATCAAGACTATTATATCCACCACTGAGTGCTATGAAAGAATTCTAGAATTCGAGATTATATCAATATTTGTTGAGCCTCATGAATATTTAGTTTTCCCAGCCGGAAAAATATGGCAAATGTCCAAATAAAGAACTAGAGGAAGGCTATCAACAAAAGCATTCTTTGGATATTCATGGGATTACGAGCAAAAATAAAATCTTTCTAAATTATTATCATTACATCAGCAACGCCATAATTACAAACATCTGAGTAATGGGCGCATTATGGTCTATGATGAG
The DNA here is from genome assembly GCA_002786265.1 of Apostasia shenzhenica. Taxonomy (NCBI): domain Eukaryota; kingdom Viridiplantae; phylum Streptophyta; class Magnoliopsida; order Asparagales; family Orchidaceae; genus Apostasia; species Apostasia shenzhenica. The sequence continues at coordinate 1,535,136 of KZ451978.1, forward strand.
GATAATTTAACAGATATAGATACAGATAATAGTCTATTAGAGTTTGTTTGGGACTGCAAATCAAAGAATAATCAAAAGATATTCAAATTTCAATAATACCATCAGGACTATGGCCAGAATAATCAAAGAGGTGAGAGAACTAGGAGAATAATGTTCAGATAAAATAATAAAAATAAAAGACAGAGTATCCGCAAAAAGAAAAGCATATGACAAAATAAAAGGCAAGCAATAATGAAGCATCTTGTTGTAACCATTATTGATATTGTAGCCATTATTGAAATAATAATGGAGTTTGAAACTGTAGCCATAAAAAGAAAATTTTTATAAATAGGATGACTCCCGGCTTGTGGGAAGGCATCCTACAGATCATACCATCCTTAGCCATCCATCCTTATAAAACCATCCTTCTTCCAATCTTTCTTCCCTTGTTTCGAATTATTTCTTTTTTATGGAGTTTGAAATTGTAGCCATAAAGAAAAAATTTCTATAGGATGACCGCTTGTGGGAAGGCATCTTACAGACCATACTGTTCTTAATCATCCATCTTTGTAATATCCATTCAATTGTAATAGAATCATCCTTCTTCCAATCTTTCTTCCCTTGTTCTGAATTATTTTTTTTATGGTGTTTGAAATCGGAGTGAATATATTTATTTATAATTCATTACACTTATATAAAAATTATAACTATAATGAATTATAACGTTTTATAAATATATTTATTTAATAGCATATCCTATTATTTTATTTTAAATTTATCACTTTATAATGTATTTAATTTTTTAATAAGATAAAATTATATTAATACATTTTATAACTTGCGGTTAAACATCATCAGTCATATAAATGTATTATTTATTTCAATATTTTTATATATTACTTATGTAAATTTTATTATTTTATATAAAATTATTATTTACCTACTTCTGTTTTGACCTTTTCATCTGGCTCTTTTTTTTATCTATTTTGTTCTGTGTCTTCTTACCTACCAATACCATATTATTTTTTCAAAATCTAAATTTAACTTAAGACTTGTTTGTAAATTGAAATGAAGATCAATTTTACAGTTTATTAAACACAATTAATTTAAATTTCATAAATCATTATTATATCAAATTTACAGAATTTATTGCTACACCAAATTGACAGATTATAAAAACTATAGTTATACACAGATTATAAAAACTATTATTATATATATTCATATACATAAAATAAAAGTTTAAATATTAATATTTATATATTATTTATTCTTCTCAATTTAAATTTTTTTAATGTATTTTTAATTTATAATTGATAATTGAAATATTATTAAATTTAAATTTATTGTATTATTAAATTTTAGTTTTTATATATAATAAATTTATATATTATAGTATATATATAATGCTATGGCCCCGTTTGTTTAGGAGTTTAAAATTAACCTGGTTTAATTTTAACCAGGCATATCACATCACACATAAAATTTAATATTAAAAATTAACTTTATTTCACATCATACACATATTACTAAAATAATAACTAACTTATATCACATCCCTCACATATTCCAACATAATAACTAACTTTATATCACATCCCTCACATATCCCAACATAATAACTAACTTTATTTCACATCATTCACAACTTTCAATAAAAAAATATCTCCATCCAAATTTAATTTTAACCTTCTTAAATTTAACCTTACAAACAAACACATATGTTAAAGAATTCCGTGCAGTTCCTGCGGGAGCATTACTAGTAATGAGATAAAAAGGAGTAAATATTATTTAAATATTTGTAATCCAATGACTCATCAAAATTTACAAAGCATGAACTTACCATCTTCCTTTGACCATGCTTTATCATGTCAACCACTAATTTTCATGATATCATATTCGGAGAATAATCAACACGAAACTAAAGTCTGAGTCCCAAATGTAATTTTCGCTTTTTGATAATACCATTTGCTCATTTTTTAACTCAATCTTTTAACACTTTTGTTTTAGTCCCACATTAAGTTGGGACGATAATGTAACCTCTTAATCCCTTATAAAAAAGGAGCGATTAGTCCTTATGAATAGTAAACAAAAAAATCTCAAGCTGATGATGAATTTTCTAAATACCTTCTTCAACGCTGTGAAGAATTTCATCCAGACCAATACAGTGAATTATACCCTATTTTAGAAATTATATATAAATTTAAAAATATAAATTCCCTACATATGGAAAAGGCAAAAAGAAATTTCTCATATATGAAAAGGGTGAAAAGAAAAGAGTGTTTAAAGAAGTTAATGACTCTATTATCAAAGTATCTTTAAAACAGGATTCTCGACAATATATATGAAGATAAAACTTTGTCATATCTACTACAAGAATAATTAATTCATCTACCTGACGGAAACGGAAGGCAGAGAATATTTTCAGCATTTGAAGCCAATATGGAGCGACCAGTTGAACTTGGAATAGTCAGAAAAATTATAATAGATACACATCAATATGATGAGTGGAAAGGATTTCCACAAATAATTAAGACAGTTATATCTACAACAGAAATATATGAAATGATTCTGGAATTTGAAATTATATCCACATTTGTTAAACTATATGAATATCTGATATATCCGGCTTTTCAAATATGAAGAATGACTAGACAGAAAATCAAAGGAAAGCTTTCGACAAGAGAATTTTTTGGCTACTCTTGGGATTACGTACAAAAGATAAATCTATCAGAATTATTATCCATTTATCAAAAACGCCACAATTACAAACATATTAGCAATGAACGTATCATGTTATATAATGAGGATAATTTAACAAAATTGATACAAGAATTAACGAATTAGAATTCTTTTGGGGACCACAAACAAAAGAATTACTGAAGGATATTCACATAGGATTCTTAGTATCTCCGGATAATATTTCACTGCAATCAGATTAATTTTTGAAAGGCAATAATTCGAGGCAATTATGGTGGAGCATCTGCAGAGCATTTATAAAGCAAAAAGTAAAGGACAATAATAGAGTATAATAGAGCATCTGCAGTATGTGCAGTCATGATAGAGAGCAAGTGGATCAATAGCAGCATTATAGCCATTATTGCAATAATGGAGCATCACGAGATAACTGTAGCCATGACAACTATGATAGCATAATTTTTATATAAAGGATGACCCTAACTTGTGGAATGACGTCCATACAACCATCCATATAACCTCACCTCTTGTATCATCCATTTCGTTTTAAAAATATCGATCCTTTGTTCTTGTTCCAATTGATCCTAGTCTCAATCTGGTATCAGAACCATCCATACAACCATTTTCATCTAGATTGAATTATAACTTATAATAATATAATAATAACTTTTATAATAGTATCAGAGCCATCCATAGAGCACATTTACTATTTTTCATATTAATATTTTTAAATTATTTATTAATTTATATGATATTAATTTTATAATTATACATTTATAGGAAGTTATATTATGTAAGATTAATTCAGACAAATTTAAGTTTATTCAAATACTATATATTTAAAAAATCAATTAAATGAATTTCTAAAATACAAAATATTATTATAAAAAGTTTGGTAACAAAAAAAATTTATTTTTAAAAAACAGTTATATTTAATTATTTATTTTCACTATTATTCTAAAAAATATCTTTATTATTGTAATATTTATTTAATTAAATATTCTTAAATATTTATTTATTATATGTATATAATATTTATTAAATATAATATATATGTTATATAATATATATATATATATATATTATAAATCGAGCCGATTTGAGTCAGATCAAATCGAGGGATCGGCCCAAAAAATTAAAATTTTCAGGTCGGCAAAAAAATAAATCAAAATTAACTGAAAATTAATTAAAATTAACTCAAAATCAAACTCAGTTGAGCTCAAATTAATTTTAAATCAATCAAAATATAATAAATCCGATTTTGAGCGTCATATCACTCGAAATCGGATCGGTAACAGCAATAACTTTCATTCGCAGTTCGCTGTGTTTCCCGCAAACCCTAGTTATCGAACTCTGCTTCTTCTCTCCGGACTCCTGCCCGAGCTTCTTCTCCTTTTCTAAGATCAGTGCTGGCTTGCGATGGCGAAGAAGAAAGAGAAGGCTATTAACATCTCGGGGAAGCCCAAGCATTCGCTGGACGTCAACCGCAGCAATGGTGGAGTGGACAAAGGAACTCGGTCCGCCTCCACTGTGCGGAGACTTAAGATGTATAACTGCCGCCCCAAGCGAGATCGGAAAGGAAAGGTTCTTAAGCACGAGCTCCAATCGACGGAGCTCCCCAACACTCGTATCGAGCCCGACCGCCGCTGGTTTGGTACGTAGCTGCTCCTTGTGCCGATCTTGTGATCGTTCTTCGCCTTTTCTTACTTAATTTTGGTTATGGGCATTCAAAAGTTGGTTAAATGCGTTTCTCGGCTCTCAATTATAATTTTTTTCTCCCTTTTTTGGATGGCAATTGCAAACGAGGGAATTTTTTGGATATCACGTGAGTTGCTTTTAAACTGGCACTGGGCATATTTAGGAATATATTTTCATGCATCCTTCTGGTGGCTTTGGGTGTTTTTCTGGCCAGAGGAAAGATTGTGCCATGATTTATGACTACTATGTCGGATTTCATGAAATTTGGCTAGTATAACGTGTTATTCATGTAAGGGTGTTGTATGAGAAATTCAGTTGGCAATTGCAATGTTGGTCGGCTATTGAACACAAACCTTCTCATGGTTTTGTTAGATATTTTTGTATTGAGAAGTAGGTTAAGGTTGTTCTTGTGCATTGATTCAATGTCCTAGGTAGTGTCCAGGCATGCTAAAGCAGCTTTTATGCTATTGCATACCACGTTTGGAATTAGTTGTACTGCCAGATTAGGTTTAATTCTGTGTGGGTTGCATACATGTTATCCCTCATGTATTACATTAGCAATAAAGAAGTTTTAGGAGGTGTTGGGCAACTTCCAATGATGGCTATTATGCCTAGTTCTGGCAGATGCTTATTGCATGAAAAATTTATTAGATGTTTTTGGTTGTTTATATTTGTTTAATTCTCTGGTCTTGTTTGTTTATCCAATATCCATGTGTGCATGCCTTAGTTTTTAAAAAAAATATTTTGGGTTTACTTGGGATTTGGATATATCCTGTCTTTTTCTTTTAGGTAATACTCGAGTTGTAAATCAGAAGGAACTTGAGTTCTTTCGTGAGGAGCTACAGAGACGGCTATCTAGTAACTATAATGTCATTTTGAAAGAGAAGAAACTTCCACTTTCCCTTCTTAATGATCATCAGAAGGTAATGATGATTGTTTCCCTCTTGCAATCTCCTACTGCTGCAGTGTTTTCAATTTCTTTTATTTAATTTTTAGTTCTATTCATAATTGTATAGTTGGCTGAATGTGCTTGGTATTGCCAGTTGCATGCAATTGTGAAGTTCAGTCAATTTTACTTGATCTACTGCTCAAGTTACTTTTATTTTTCAGTAGAAAGCTGTGCAATATAAATTACCTGCTTTACTTTTCCAAATAATTGTTAGTCTGTGTATTGTGATTTTATTGTGTAACCATTTTAATATACTAGTTTATGTGTGGTACTGGGATATTTACTATTTATGGAATATTATCTTATATATATTTTGGGTTCCATTGCCATAGCAATCCCAATACCACCTTCTAGATACTCAGCCTTTTGCGGATACATTTGGACCAAAGAGAAAACGAAAACGTCCTAAGCTTTTGGCTGCTGACTACGAATCCCTTGTTAAGAAGGCCGATGGATCTCAAGGTACACTGATGACTTGTTTTTTCATTTTACAAGTACTGTTTATTATGGAAATTTTGTAAGAAAAACTATTAAATGTAGCCTTTCTTCTTACTCATTTTAGCCAAACATCCCAACTGCACTATTGAAGTGATTTTAGAGAAAGAACCTAATTCAGTAGGCTAGCCTTTTTGTTTGAATAGCTTGCAGTTGTAATTATTCTTGCTATTTCTTATGATTTATTCAATATGGGAATTGCTGCATGGTTATATCTCTTTTATATTTATTACTGTTGATGACTTGATATCATTATAGGGAATAGTTCAGCATTCATTCTTTTTGTTAACCATCTCAATTCATATATGAGATCTTCTTGTTTAGATGCTTTCGAGAAGAAAAAGGATGCCATAACATCTGACGATAAATACGAAAAGGATGGATTCAGAGACTTAGTTAGGCATTCAATGTTTGAGAAGGGTCAGAGCAAGCGTATTTGGGGAGAACTGTACAAGGTTGTTGATTCTTCAGATGTGGTCGTGCAGGTGATATAACTTCTAAGTAGATATGATTAACTTTTGGATCATTAGATGTTAACTAGAAGTTATTCGAGTTTGTGGTGTCTTCGTGAAAGGTTTGAGATGAGTGATCAAAAATTGCAGAACATGATGTCTCCTGCAACATTTTTATGTAATTTTCCTTTCTCTAGATTAAGATACTCTTTTTACTGATCAGCAGCCTGTATAGGTCATAAAATCCATTCAAGCCTATTGTGCGTGCACCTTAGAATTGTTTGTGCAGATTTTTTATTTTGTTCTTGTAGTTGTGCTCTTCTTTCTTTGAATTCTACTTTTTTTTTTAAAGTTATTTAGCTGCTTGCAAGCTTTCATTACTTACTGGTACAAATTTCTGTTGGTGACTGTTGTTTACAGGTGTTGGATGCTAGGGACCCACTAGGTACAAGATGCTATCATTTAGAAAAGCAACTGAAGGAGAAGTGCAAACACAAGCACATGCTACTTCTATTGAACAAGGTTTGTCTTCTTTGTGAATTTGAATAAAAATGTCTACTATATTCCTGTTACATCACCCTTTGTCGATATTCTCATTAAAGTTATTCTCTCTCTATTTCTGAATCTCCTGTAAATATCATCCTTTTTCAGTTGAGGGATTAACTTTATTGTCTCTTTGTGTTAGTGTGATTTAATTCCTGCATGGGCTACTAAAGGATGGCTGAGGGTACTCTCCAAGGAATATCCTACTTTGGCATTCCATGCAAGCATCAATAAATCATTTGGCAAGGTTGAGATATTTTTCAACTTGATCCATTTTTTGTTCTGAACTGCTTTTTGTGATTATTTAAACAATACTTATGCTTTTTTTTAAACCTCAGGGATCACTTCTTTCAATACTAAGACAGTTCTCTCGCTTGAAGAGTGACAAGCAGGCCATCTCTGTTGGGTTTGTTGGTTACCCCAATGTTGGAAAGTCATCTGTTATCAACACATTGCGAACAAAGAATGTATGTTTCTTTATTAAGGTTTCATAGTACAAGTATAGCTTATAATTTCATCTATGTAACTCTATTTTATTTCTGGTGCATGTGTTTTCAATCTTTCTTTAGCTATGTGGTAATTTAACTTTTGGCTTGTAGGTTTGCAAATGAACTGACTAGTTTGAGTAGAGGTGGTGATATGATTTGATGAGAGTACTAAACCACTAAAAAGATCTATTATCTAAGAAAACGGTCATGTAAAGATGTTAATGTCTGCATTTTTAGTCCTCAAAAGTATTGAAAATTCATTAAGATTAGTTGAAATAATTCAGATGATTGTTGCATTCACTTGAAAAAGGATGTATGTGGTTTGTTTGAAGAAAATAATAGTTTTCTTATAAGTGCTAGGCCAATGTAATTTGTGACAATAACAAATTTAGTAGCTGACTTCTACAAGTGGCAAGATGGGTATACTTAGCATGATTCTAATGTGGCTTGCTTGGAAGTAGTGAAGTGTAAGTAGTCATCAAACCATGATAAATTTTTGTTATCAGAATCTTTTAAAGTGTCATGATAGTGAAGCTTATGAAAGCTGTAAAAGAGCAAAGTGGATAAGAAAAATGTCAGGGAAACAAGGGCTAAATATCTAGAACATTTAATAGAAGTTGGTTGCTAAAAAGGCTACATATATTGCTTGATTATAGGAGGGGAAGAGTTGAGATTTGAATCATTAAGTGAGACCTGTTAAGGTTGAGGTTAGTAATTATATGGTGTAATATTTATTTTCATGTCACAGTAAACTTGACATATTTACATTTTTAACACCCAATAATTAAATATTAAACTACTCAAAAATGACATCAGGGACAAAAATTGTGATGTGGCAGATTTAAATTTTTAGTAATTTATTGCATGCACATCACATTATAATATTTGAAATTTAGATGTTAAATGTGTTAATATACATATTTAATGCTGCATATATGTTATGGCCCTTTATTTTTTATTCACAATAAGCAGGCTGGGGAAGGGGGTTATTAATCAAATTGTTCATCCTTTTTCAAAGATTGAATTTAACATAACTTCCTCCCAAGTGAAAGAGAAATAATATAACCCAAATTCGAAATAATAGGGAATTCTGCACAAATAAAAAAGAGTAAGAGGTAGGGAGATGGAGTTAAGAATGCGCACACTAACTTATAGTGGTACTAAAACAACTTTTGTCCACTTCCACTTCTCAATCTCGTCTCCATGTATAACTTCGAAATGGAGAGGGAGGGAATTTGAACCAATCAAAGTGGATAATGTGCACAAAGCAATCTTTATCCACTCCCACTCCTCATTCCTTTCTTTTAGGAGTTCTCCACTGTCTTGTTTGCCACCAACACACAAGCAAACCATAACAATCCCTCCTTTTTGCACTTGATAATGAGATGCCCAAATCCCTTCTACATATAACTTGGAGCATGATATCCTAAGACCAACGCACTTGGCCTAGGTGGGTAGTGTACAAAGGTTGTGGAGTTGAAAGGGATGCACTTAAACAATGATTTTAGGTTTAAAAATAAGGAGAGAATGAGTGGCGGGGGAGAATACAATGGGTCACTTTGGCCTTGTTTGGTTGGAGTATGTTTTAGGGATATTTTAAGTTTTTTTTGAGATGGAAAGAGAAAAAAATTTAATGTTATGATGTGAATAAGGTTTTTTATTATTGAGGATTGTAATATATGTCAAATGAAGTTGATTTTTTTTTATTGATGTTTGTGTAGGATGTGAAATAAAGTTAAAGTTTTAATGTTTAAATTTGTGTTGGGTGTGAAATAAAATTGATTTTTAATATTTAAATTTGTATATGATGTGAAATAAATATAAAATATTGATGAAAGTGTTCTCTAGGATTTGAGAATTTTTAGGCCCTAATCAAACGGGGTATAAGAAACTCATTCATGAATCCTAAACCTTAAACCTTTTCAAGTGAGAGTTAGAGGGTATTTATAGGTGAAATATCACCTTAGACTAGCTACCCATTACTCCTTAACTAATGGCCATGAAATCCAAAAATTCAACTTGGTCATTGGGAATTTGGCTGTAGTTGTAAGACATAAAAACCTATGTTGTTTGTATGGGGTAAAAATCATAAGGATGATGTTGAATAGTTGTACCCATGATGCTTGTTATGATCATTTTCCGACGACTGTTCTTTGAGGCTAGCTCACTGCACCATAAGGATGGCAGCCTTCATCATAAGAATAATAGCCTTCATCATGAGAATGTAGAGCTACTTCATGTTGCATTGCAAGGACAATTCTCTTATTATCAACCACATACTTTAGTAGGAAAATATGAGCTTACAATGACAAAAGAAAGAGCAGGTAACTTAGTGTAAGTATGAATTTTTTTTCATATCGTAAGTACAACATATGTATCACACTGAGTATTTTGCGTATGATATTTATACTGGGATTTGACTGTGGAAACACAACTCTTGGTTTTGGCTAACATTAGGTGTGATCCACAGGATTGTATGGAAGATGACATTCCAAAAGTGATCTTATTCTTTGTTTAGTTGCAACATACTTGCACAATATGTGACTGTATTGTACTGTGAGGCAACAAAAAAAAAACTACAAGCTGATGCATCTTAATTCTGTCTCTTAACTGAAAATGAACTTGATTGAAATGATCCTAAATGAGCAATTTTGCATTTTTAATGATTTTACACAAGGTCCTAATAAAATCAAGGATAAATTGCATTTGGGAAGGACATTTCAAATGGTGCTCAACTTTTTGAAATCCTTGATTCAAGCCCTCTGGTAATGTTTGTGCTGTCATTAGATCCAAAGATGATACTACCACTAAAATTGTTGTATATTACCTTTTTTCTCTTTGATATTCTAGAGTTTTGCCCTTCTTTCCCCATTCACCCCCCTCACCCCCTTCACCCCTAAAGTTGCTTGAACTATTTCGATTAAATCATACTATATTTATTTCGAACATCACGAAATCTCTGAGATCTAAAAAAGAGAAACCCTTTCGCTAGTAAAAACATGGCCTACACATTTCTATATGTTTTACTTGTTCCATGATGCATGTTTTTGAGCCTTTTGAGTAGGCTGCATTTTAGTTGATTAGCTCAATACTTAGCTATATTTAGCTACTAATGTTGTGGCGAAGGTCCTACCTTATAAAGGATAAGAGAAAGTGTTTGAAACCCCTTTAAGTGATAGGGTTGGTTTCATATTACTCTCATCTCTTTTTATTTTAGTAAGAGAGCAAGAACTTCTACGGATAAGGAATTTCTTCATTCTCTCGACAAAATAGAGCTCAATGGGGGCATCCTTAAGATTTGTGAAAGGGATTCTCTAATCATACATGCTAGGAAGTATGGACATGACACGGGAATATGACGTCAAATCGACACGACAACTTCTCAAATTATAGGGAACGCGAAAAGTCGTGCCAAATATTATGGGGTATATATATATATATATATATATATATATAACATAAAACTATTAGGTTTATTTGTTAGACACCTAAAAAATAAATATTACTCTAGAGACACCTAAATACATTAATATTACCAGGTCCACATTGTGATCTCCATTCGCCGTTTACTATTTGATCCGATCTAGCTATAGTTAGATTAGCCCTTAACTATGGTTAGATTAGCTGCCAACTATAATTTGTTCACATAAATATTTTAGAAATAAGTAAGAGATGCTGAATATTACTTCAGTAACTTGATATATAATATTAATTAGTGATTACTAATATTTTTTAATTATTGAGTAATATTTAGTGTGTATTACTTACCTTTAGAATATGTATGTAAAAAATCATAATTAAGTTAGATAGCGGATGATGTCTAGATACCGCAATATGCAGTGAGTAATTTTAATGTGTTTAGGGTGTCTCTGGAGTAACATTTATGTTTTGGTTATCTTATATGTAAATATGATAGTTTTATGTGTTATATATGTAAATCCCCCAATAATATAATACTTAAATGTTAAATATTTATATAATTATGTAATTTACTATGACTTTGCTTAATGTTGTAGAAGCATCTAGAAAGAACGATCACGACACAAGAAACACGAGAATACGACATAACACGATGGGCCTATTTGTTTGTAAGATTTAAATTTAATAAGGTTAAAATTAAACTTGGATAGAGATATGTTTTTATTGAAGGTTGTGAATGATGTGAAATAAAGTTATTATGTTGGGATATGCGAGGGATGTGATATAAAGTTAGTTGTTATGTTGGGATATATGAGGGATGTGATATAAGTTAGTTATTATTTTAGTAATGTGTGTAGGATGTGAAATAAAGTTAATTTTTAATATTAAATTTTATATGTGATATGATATGCCTATTTAAAATTAAATCATGTTAGTTTTGAACTGCCAAATAAATAGGGGTGATGTGTTTGGATATATGGAGATGTCCATGCATCTTTGTATGCATATTCTTGCTAATTAAATAAGTAAAATCAAGTTATTCTATTTGATGTCAATTCATCGACACTTTTATTCTTTGTAAAGAAAGCTAATTACTTGCTGGGTGTTGTATTGGCAATAACTTCTTCATACAACTTCTTAAGCAAGTGGACCGAAATGGTCTAGTTGTACTTCACTCCCTTCTTCAATGGGGTTTGCTCTTTTCTTAGGGAGTGTGCTATTATGATCTTAATGAGTTGCGGTCTTTGTATATGACATTCATGGGGCTTCTTCTGTGGGAACATTTTTTGCAATAAACTCCTTTGACTGAAGAAGACTAACGGTAGGGAGTCTAGTGGAGCATTTGGAGAAGGGAAGCCTAGTGTGTCGAAACAACAGTGAAGATTGATGAATTGTTAGACTCCCATCTATTATTGGAGGCAGATGTCTGGTGGTAACCCTCCTTTCTGTTAAGTATCTCATTCCTCCACAAACTCATACAATAACCACCACCACCACCACCACCACCAAACTTTTATCAAAGAAAGGGCACATGTGACACCTGAGTTGATGAGGGGGAAATGTTTGAAGTGGTTGGTCATGCACATTGTCAATTATAGTTGCCCTTGTGTATAAATCCAAGTCACGACGTGAAAGAGGAAAAAAAGGAAGACTTGTGCAGATGTGATCACAAAAATATTACTTTACATAGAGCTGAATGGAGAAGAGAAATCCATGTTATCGAGTCCAACTAGCTTGAGATTGAGGTTTTGATGATGTAGTAAATATTTGTCAAATAGTGAGAATTTTTTGTGTGTCCTGATCCCTTTCTAGAGCTATAGTTGCTTTGTCTGGAATTGGGTCTTCAAAATTTGTTTATGACAATGTTAAAAAGAAATTTCTCAAAATCTTTATTATTCGAAGTATGTAAATTTAGACTTTGGTCCTCTTCCTTTTTTTGAGAAACTTTGATTCTCTAGCACTATTTATTGTTGATTATTGAACTTTATCTCTAATGAAGTTACTTGTAAATTACATAATTTCCATTTTACTAATCATACACCCTCTCGCGCGTAATGAGTTTCTTTGAAGTTTTAAATTTTTGTTATGCTTTGGGATAATATGATATACAAAACTATAATTTGCATATGATAAACACTATTTTAACTTGACTGTTATCCCTTAATCTAATATGCAGGTTTTTGCATATTGTAGCCTCAGCTTCACTTTAGAAAGTGTATTTGGCTTCTTTATTGTGCTGATTGTTGTTGTAATTGTAGTTCTTTAGCTCAATGAATATTTTCCCTTTTATAACTTTTCAGCCTTTCCCCTTGAAGGAATATTTCAGATTTTATGTTGCCCTTGTAACAATATTTTAAAAAACCATTGTACTTTTATGAGACCTCAAGGAATTGTGTATTTGTGATTTGCTTATCCTTCTAAAATATTGAAGATATTCTTCTCAGTATAAAATGTTTTTTCAAGTTGATTAAGTTGCACTAATTGTTAAGTAGACAAAAGTAGACAAATTAATCGTTTTTTTTTTTTTTTTCAATACATATGCCTCCTTTCTTGTCTAGGTATGCAAAGTGGCCCCTATTCCAGGAGAGACTAAAGTGTGGCAGTACATTACTCTTACAAAGAGGATTTTTCTGATTGATTGTCCTGGAGTGGTGTACCATAACAAGGACTCTGAAACTGATGTTGTCCTAAAGGGTGTGGTATGTAGCCATGAACGGAATTGTTCTACTACTTTGTCCGTAATGCATGATTTTAATATTTTGAAGTCCAAAAATCATTCAGCAATCCAATTGAGGCTTTTGTCAGGGTAAAATGAGTGCTTCCATGCTTATTATTGCATCTTTTTGATGCATAACATGTGAATGGTCTTCGGGAATATGATATTAAACGCTCATGCAGAATGGTTTATGAGTGGTACCTTTTGGCGTTATGGTTGATTGGAGAAAATTACCATATAGCATGGACCACATTTCTTAATTCTCAATGACTGGTGGATGTAATGTGCAATCTATACTTGATTTGAACTTGATAGAAAATATGATTTTTTATTATTGATCACGTTCCCATATTTAAAAATAGTTCAGGCAGTGCTGTTCATCATCATTCTCTTTTCAAGTACAATATAAAGGATAATATGCGCCAAAATTAGTGTAGATTGGCAAGGCAAAGATGCTCAATTACTTTTCTTTGTTTTTGATAGAAGTTACAAATTGCTTTTTGATAATGCTAACTATGGACTTATGGTATATGGTTAAGGGACTCGATCTGCTATGAGAATAATTGTGTGCTTAAGATACTTCATACCATCTAAACAAGAATTCACTGATAGAATATATTAGTCATATCAAATGCTGATCACTTGTATGTTTCAGATGAAGACCGTTAGATGCAAAAGGTTTATTATCCAACCCGTGACTTTGTTAAGTATTCTATAATTTGTTTTATGTCATTTTTTTCACCCATGAAAGAGCTATTTTAGGAAACTCCCTCTCTATCATTATCAAATTCTTTTTCATTTTTTGGCGCATTTCTCCTAAAGGTTTCTATACTAACTCTAATCATAGTTTTGTGTTTAAGTTGATCACAAATGGCTTTAGCCACACTGGGCATGTCTCCCTGAGTCAGATGATTTGGCTCTGAATCTGTAAATAATTTGGTGCTGTACCTTCTGGAACCTACTGATATCCCGCTTTGTCTGCTAGCAAGCTTTCATTTTTCTAGTGTACTGCCATAGTTTTTATTTTTTCCTTTATTTATTGTTTATATCTGTACCTATCCATGTTCTTATTAATTATATCTGCACTTCATGAATGTATTTAGTTCAGTGATTTTGGAAATGTTACTTCCCACATTTTGACAGTGGAAGTTTAGAGGTTATTCTATGGAGCTATTTGGTTGTCTGTTGCAATTTGCAACAACACTACTTTTATATACCAGGAAATAAGTACATGTACTAGAGAAATAGAAGATAATCCTCGAGTGTTTTTCATAAAATTGGTGGTTAGAAGCAAAAATCTTCCACTATGCTATTGTCAAGCTGGCTTTTTCCAAATGTCTCAACATCTGGAAGTTCCCTTGTTTCATTTCTTCCGTTGTTAGGTAAAATCCAGAACTTGCCTTTGGCCATGTCTAGTAACTTGACAAGTTAAATTTGTGTAAGGTTAAATTCAAATTTTTTTTTGTAGAATTTGAAATTAAGCTAAAACAGTTTTGTCTCAAGGTTGAACTTGTTAACCTTAAACCAGTGAGTAAACAAGGCCAATATGGGGTTGATGTGCCCTTTTCCATTTAAACACGATCTGCTTAAACTTTTTAATGGTTATTAAGCTCGATGTCTCTCTTGTTGTTTCAGCGTTGCAGTCGTAGCAAACTGCTATTTTACATACTTCATGATGGTTTTAAATTGAACTCTTTCCTGCATCCTTGTATGGTTTAGTAAATAGGTGGTTCTGTTGTCATTTCTTGATATTGGTAATAAATTAAACTGTAATAATTGGCTCGAGCTCAATTGTTGCTTTGAACTCTGAACTCTCCCTTGTTGCAGCGGTCATTTCCTATTTCTCTGCAAAAATTTTCCATTTTTTCATGAATAAGGTTAAAATTATCTTCTTAGTGGAAGTTCAAAAATTATCAGCGTGTGTTCGCGAGGTTGACCAGCCTTCAGAACTCTTCATTGCTTGCTAGATTGATATACTGGTCAGGTTGTGCTTTGGGCATTGCACATTATTTGTTTACTATAGCATCTTTTACTGTTAACTGATTAAAATCTGATGTTTGATATGACCTTGAATTTGCATACAGCATCTTTCTTGTTTGTTTTCCCAATATATTGAGGGAAAGCAAGAATAATATCTGCTCATTGAACAATGTTAGTACTTTGTTATTTTGTTCTTTTGAATAAAATCATTTTATGTTTTTTTGATTTTATAATTAATTAATTTGTTTGTTTAAATTTTCATGCTTTTTATGGCCTTGGATTTGGAGGGGATTTAGTTGATTCGTTATTGTCTTCCTTGCCTTTTCTTCTAAAAAAATATTTATAATTGCTAAAGCTTGTTTGCCATTTGGAAAAAACAAGGCTGAAATTGGAAAATTTTTTCATGGTGCAAATGTCGGTATTAGTCTGTGATATTCTAGTTTCTTGGCCTATTGTTGTTTATTAATATATGAAATTTCCATAATTCCAAACTTTTATTGTTAACTTGATGGCTAGGTGCGTGTTGAAAACTTGGAAGATGCTTCAGAGCACATTGGAGAGGTCCTTCAGCGTGTTAAAAAGGAGCATTTGCAGAGAGCATATAAGATAGAAGAATGGTAACAAGCTACTGCGCTTTGTTGCATTCTAGCATATAATAATCTGCCATTACCATTAGCTACCTTGTTGATTCAATCCAGTTTTTAACTAGAAAGCACGTACTTTGGCCGTTTATGTTTATAAGATGCCATTTTGTAAGTACTCATTAGACTTGCTCTTGATTACTTGTATAATGAGAAGCTTCATACTTGCAGTTGCTTAATGATGAGGCTATCATATATCTTTTATGCTAAGATCTCGTTTAGTTGGAGTATATTTTAGAGATATTTGATTGTTTTTTTAAGATAGAAAAAGAAAAATATTTTAATGTTATGATATGAAATAAAATTGATTTTATTTTATTGAAATATATGTAGGATCTGAAATAAAGTTATTTTTTAAGATTGAGATTTATGTAGGATGTGAAATAAAGTTGATTTTTAATATTTAAATTTGTGTATGGTGTGAAATAAATATAAAATACTTATAGAAGTATTTTTAGAGAAATTTTAGAGTTTTTACTCTCCCAATCAAATGAGGCCTAATGCGGATTTTGGTTTAATGTTATCTTGGTCTTATGTTATGTTATTTGGAGAAAATAACTATTTAGTTTCAGACGTGTAGATAATTTTTTAAAATATTGTGGGAGTATCACTCAAACAATAACATCTATTGTCATGACATTTAGATTACATAACGCCAAGATAATAAAAAATCAAATGCCCCTTTAATGAAAATGATGAAAATAACATATTTTTAGGACCAAAGATCCTTCTGCTCGCAGACTTCTCATCTCTCTGTCTATTTCTTTCGCAATATCTTTCGTCATCAAAAGGGATCATCAGCTCTGGAGATTTAATAAGTGATCATCGGAAGCTCACTAGAGGTCCCTACTAGCACAAAGTATTTGGAGCACCTGATCGGTTGACCTCTCACCCTCCTCTCTCTCTTTCTCACTCTCTAGCTCACACACTTTTTCTCTTTGTTTCATCTCCCTTTATCTCTCATTGTATGCACAGGTCTTCTTCGACATTTTTTTTGCCCTCCGTGACAGGTTCTCTCTGCCTCTTTCTCTCTTGATCTTTTTCTTTCTCCTAATCCCTCTCTTGATCTCTCTTTGTTTATGTTTGGTTGGCGTTACCTCTTTATCTCATTGTGTCTCTTTCTCGAGATATATATATATATGTATATGTATATATGTATTTATATATATCCAATATTTAGCACCGTCGTCTATAGCGAGTGGTTGGGATGGTCGCATGTTATTGGCAGTAGTTGACTGACTTTCATGTGGGATTCAGAGGTGGCATGCATGATGAGCTACGCAGCTTGAAAGTCGCTAGTGAGAGGAGGAAGCAGAGACTTTGGAGGGAGGGCAAGCCTCTTTCTTCCTTAACACAATGCACCCTCTCCCTCATGTTTCCCTCTCCTAGGACACGAATGATGAAGTGAGATAAATACTTCAGTGGGAGGGCAAGCCCCCCTTTCTCTCAAAGGAATGAAGGGGGATATCAAGAGAAAGCCTCTCTTTTCCTCAATATGAAACCCACTCCCTCTCACTTAGAGAGGGCGGATATGAAGGGCAAGCCTCTCTCTTCCCTAAAACAAAAGCCCCCTTCTTCCTTAGATTGAGGAATGGAAAGAGCTAGGGAGGGGGGATATTATGAGTAAGCCTCCCTCTTATTCGATATGAGAACCCCTCTCTCGCAAGCTCTCTTTGACCCTTCGTTACTGTCGGCTCTAGTAGGGGATGGGGATGATAGAGAGATTGAGAGAGAGTGACGGCAGACATTAGGACATAATGGGGGCGAGAGTAAGCTACCCAAGTCATGCTGCTTCCACCCAAGTTATGTTGTCTTTATTGAGATGGGGCAGGGTGGGAGAATAGAGAATAGAGGGGGACCACTCAAAATAGAGTGTGCAAGATGGTATATAAAGCATTTTTAACTATTCCATTCACATTGAGCATAATTGTAGCACAAAACCAATCTGAGGGGCCTAGATCTGAGGGAAGTAAATTGAGAATTTTTTTGCAAAGTTAGTAACTATGAGCAGTTCTTCTACTTTTGGGTCCCAAGTGCAATTTACTCTTAGTATTTTTGTTATTATTTGCAGTTACCTTTTAATATTTTAATTTTTTTAGGTTTTATTTTTTCTGGTTTGTTGGCCATGCAATTCTACAAAATAAACCCAAGATCTTTGTCATGCGTAGCTTTGAATGAATTGATAAAGATATTCTTTACCTTCCTTTTTTTTTTCTAGTCTTCTCTCATTTCCCCTTTTTGGCACTGCATTAGCTTTTGTTTACTAAATCTTTATTATATGTTTGTATTCCTTTCTGAGTCTGTAATAGATGTTATTTAGTTTACGAATTGTTTTGTAAGCTCTATTTGGGTCATTTTTTCAGGGTGGACGAGGAAGACTTTCTCGTACAATTGTGTAGATTAACAGGAAAGCTTCTTAAGGTGCCATCTTAATGTTATTTGGTTTTTCTGTTTTTAAATCTTATGGCAACTTCTGCAGAAGATCTTTTGATGATATCTGCTGGTTTGGGACTTACAAGACCATTTGCTAAATTCTAAATGGTTTCAAAAACCTTCACTTGAATTTTTCCTGTTTAAAACACAAGACAGTTGGTTCTCGCATGAGCTTTACATGCTTAAGCACTAGCCACTATCCACTAGCATATAAATATGGCAATCTAAAATCTATCAGAAAATGTTTTCTAGAATTACATGTCCAGCATCAAAGATATAATTGTCATTTGGCAAATGCAGAATGGAAGAGAATTCTGAAAGAAAAAAATGTCAGTTATCTAAAAACATTCCCTTGTTATATGGTTATGCTGTTTAGATTTTGGAAAATTTTGATTATTCATTTTGAGTAAATTCAGGGATGGATTGTGAATTTCTATTAGAGTGATATTGGATAAAATGATTTCACTATTGTACATAGGAGAATTGATAACATTAGGGGTGAGGACTATCCAAAAGTTGAGCCTCTCAATTCGATTCAAATTCAAGCTGGCTCGAGCCTTAATCAAGCCAACTCAGGCTTTCTAAGAATTAATTTTTTTAAAAAAAAATAGCCTCTGTTGGGATTGAAATTGGTTGCCATACCCACAAGATCATATAATAGATATCCTAATCCAACTAACATGTCCTTATGTACAATTAATAAAAAAATAAATGATTAAATAATATATTATTTATATTTAAAAAAATAGAGATCGAACCAAGTCGATTAAATTTGACCATGGCTCATGGCTCAGTTCAATAGACTTGAGTCGAGCTCGATTCAAATTAAATATTGATCTAAACATCAGGTGACTATGGATTTTGGAGCCAAACTCTCACCCCCTAGATAACATTTATCAGAGGTACATTTGAGTCCCTCATGTTAGGATACCCTTTTATGTTGGCCCATGTTGTTTCATGTTGATTGTTTGTCACCTATTTGTTTTCACATAGGTTACTGAGCTAACTATGTTTGTTTCAACATGATCCTTTTAAAATGGTATGTGTTACTTACTACTAACAGTGCAAACTTAATATCATACTAGCTAGCCTCTTTGATTCTCTCTGTATCAGCTCTGGCAAAATGTGATTCACATAAAAGAACCTGAACATAACTTACCCTTTTAGTACTTAATTTTTTTTTTGAAAGATAGATTTACCTAGAGGGTATATATTTATGTAAACTTGAATCAGTATCATTGTACTTCTCCAAAAAAAAAAAGAGATGATAATGATAACCTGTTATAGTTTTGTATTTGATTCCATTTCCTTGACTTTATTCTGTCTGCCATTCCAATATTTAGGGTGGTGAACCTGATTTGAATACTACTGCAAAGATGGTCCTCCTCGACTGGCAAAGAGGAAGAATTCCTTTCTTTGTTCCGCCCCCGCAGCAACAAGAGGAGGATAAACCCGAAGAACCCACTGCAATTAGCACGGATCGTGCTGCATCAGCCATGAGAGCCATTGCTGGGATTGTTGCATCCCAGCAGCAGATGCATGTACCCGGCCAGAAAGACTTCGAAGTTGCCAGTGATCATGCAGGTGATAGTGTTCGAGTCAATGGTGGAGATGCTGGTGACTGACTGATGCTCGTTGGTTGATTGCCGCAGTGATTTTTTTGCTGCTCATCGAAGTTCGATCTTACTGCCTGATCCAGCTCTTGTAGATCTGGGGAATGGTTTTTGACCCCCATTCTTTCTCCAGATGGTTTAATATTAATTTATTTTTTAAAATTGCAAACTGTCCTGTTGGTGTAAGCTAAAGTTTTTTTTTTTTTTTATTTCAACTTTTGACATCACAAATTTTCATTTGAAAATTGTGATTATAATGTAATTTAAATTTGAGACTTCTGGTTCTTGGACAAATTTCTTTCCTACTTGCTAGAACACCATGGTGTAAGCTAAAGTGTTATTTACGTGTTAGTATGCGAATCATTTTTCACAATATCTTTACATTTTAATGCGAGTAAATCAAATAATTTATAATTTACATTAATAAGATGTGCAGTAAATTCTGGTCAGGTTTGGTTTGAAAATTGTGACATTGGGTTTTTTAGTTCAAGTGATGTTGATTGTACTTTGTATGATCATAGTTTTGTTATGTAATGTCACAAATATATTTTGTATCTTCAAAAATCATAAATTTGATACAATCAGTTCGTGTGTCAAATTTAAGATTTTTAAGGATGTAATTGTTTTGATTTTTATTCTTGAATGTGCAAAATATCAAACGGCTTGCAAATCTTTTTTTGCTCAAATTTGTGTTGGCCAAGGTTTTCAGAATCAGACTGAAGATTGAACCGATCAATCGGCTGGTTCGTAATTTTATCGGTTGAATTGCAGTTTAACTGGATGACTTAATAATTATATTTAATTTTTTTAAATATGAGATTAATTTTTAAAATATGATGAAAATTATTTAAAAAAAATAGTACAATTAATTTAAAAAATTTACTATGTATAAAAAATATAAAATTACGGAATAAAAAGAATATAATTGTTTTTCTTATCATTCAAAATATGTTGTTTCTATAACAATTTGAAATAAATTTATGATAAAAAATTAACAAATCAGCTAAATATTTGTTATATCAATTTTGATTTGACTGGTTAATAACCTGCTCGTTCGATTCAGTGGTTGAATTGGTTTTTACCGGTCCAATTTAATTTTTAATTGATTTTGGTTCTAATATTGAATCAGACCGTATCTTGGGCCGGTTCGCGATCAAACCGATCGAACCGACTAGTCCAGTCCGATTCTGAAAACCTTGGTGTCGGCTCTGAAGTCTTGATGGAGGTGCTCTTCTTCCCTCTTTGTAATATATCTCTCATCATTTTGGCCTTGTTTGGCATGAGCCCAAAAATGGGGGAAAAATTATCTTAATAATATTTTAAATTTATTATAAATTTTAATAACTTTATTTGACATCCAACACAAATTCCAACCTTAAAAATCAACTTTATTTCACATTCACCACAAATTCCAACCTTAAAATCAACTTTATTTCACATCATACACACCTCTCAATATTAAAATAAATTTCTTTCCATCAACTCTATAAAATAAATTATTTTCTCTTTCCTTACCCAAATTCATCCTCCAACCAAACTGCATCCCGGTCCTTAAGTTTAGAGGTTATTTCAAATTAGTTTTAATTTTTAAAAATTTCTAATTTTGATTTTTGAGGTCGTAAAATGTTTAGCTTTAATCCTTTTAACAGAGCCTCACTTTTTTAGTTCGGTATTTTTAGAAAATATGAAATTTGTTTAGTTTTGGTTAGTTTGAATCGCTTATATATTTTAAAAAATTATTTTATTTTTTTATTCTTATTATTTTGCAAGCATTTAATAAACATTTAAAACAAAATTTTCTCATCCCTTGTTTCCTTATTTTTAAAATTTAAAATAACAAAATATTAAATATTAATATTTTAAAATTATATTAAAAATTATTTTATGATATAATAATAAAAAAATAATAATTATATATTAAAATTTTTCTGGCCTAGATGTAGTTTTGCCCATTTTTTTGTCAGACTCTGGAATAATTATATATTATGAGTTTTTTGCACGTCATAAAATTTCATAGATTACATCACAATCCTGTTCACAAATACTAATTATTCTAGGGATTTTTACATACAGGAATATGAAATTACGCATTTCACCATTAATTCATAAATATTACCACTATAACACCATATTCATTTAAATATTATGCATTTCACATATTTCACATCATATTCTTTGATGGTGAACTTCACATTTCTAAATTGGCCTTGATCTTAACTATATTTTTAATATATTAATTAAATACTATAAATAAATTAATTTATATAAATAAATAATTTAAAAATTTATGAATTTATGTATTTTAATTTATTTATCTTATTTAAAATTTTCAATTAGGGTGCCGAATTTAAATCCACATGACTATAATTTTTAATTGAAGTAAGAAAATTGATGTTTACAGTAAAAAATAAAAATATATATTAGAATTTAAATATTAATGAATTTATGCATTTTAATTTACATATAATATTATAAAGTATATGAAATATGTGAAATGTGTAAAATTTAAATGAATATGGTGTGATAGTTGTAATATTTATGAATTGATGGTGAAATACGTAATTTTGTGTAAATTTCACGTCCTGTATATAAAAACCCTATTATTCTATAGTAATATGTAGTAAAATATTTATAAAAAATACGATGTATTATAACAAAATTTATGTAAAAAATATGTAAATATTTATATAATTTAATATTCATAAATCGGTTGGCTACTTTTTCTGTACTTATACATTAGTCCTCTTGTACTTTTCTTTTTTGTAGTCTTGTATTTGTTCATTTATTTTCACAGGAAAAATTCCTTTTTACCAATACAAGTTTTAACGAAATACGTAGAATAAGATTACTTAAAAAAGAAATATGTAAAATAAAAATAAAGTTGTCAATCTGATCAAATAAATTGTGTGAACAGGGATAATTACATACTTACTAAAATTTAATTATTATATATATTTATTCCATAAATTTTTAATATTATATATTAACTAAAAAATTACATGAAAATCATAATTTTACATAATTTTTGTAGTTAATCATAAAAAAATTTGAAATCAAATATATAAAATAGTTAGGTTTAAATGTCATACATATAATTATCTTTTTATTGTGTACAATTAAATTGTAGTACTTATAGTGATATTTGTACATTTAAGTTAAAAGGTGAGCAAAATATATGAAATTCAAAACTAGCACGTATTTTATTTAATTTGAACTTTACTTAAATTTTTTATAACTAGAAATCAATTCAACTAATAATTAACTAGATATCTATATAATAATATGTATACTGATTTTTCAAATATATATTAATATATTTTATATACATAAATATGTTATATCATATATATATTAAAAAAATTTATATATAACAATAATAAAAATAATAATAACCAAGCCATTATCTTACTAGCTAAGTGGGATTGATAACATGAATTATTTGTTATCTTAATATTATGTTATGTTATATGAAGAAAATAGTTGTTTGGTTTAATGACATCTATAAATAATTTTTTATAAAATCATAAAATTATTAATTAAAAAATATCATCTAAATGTTATAATATTTAAATTATATGACATAACACTAAGATAATAATAAACTAAATATCCTTCAAATAATAACTCCTCATCTGGCTCCTAATTATAAGATTATTTTTTATAATTTTTTATTATGTAAATTCCAAAATTTACGAAGAGATTTATATATAATTGCATGTATAATTCATATATATTATATGCGCCGCACTTTTATTGTAGATGATTCATAATTTGTGTTGGAAATTATGAGGGTTGGTTTGAAATTTATCATTTAACAATAGGAGTATGTGCATGCAATTGATATTTAGCCTAATTCAAGTAATTTACCTTAAATTAGAACTCATAATTTTTTGAATTTATGTTAATTTAAAATTAAGTAAATATTTAATAATTTAAATTAATTATTTTCGAGTTGAGTAAAAATAAACTCAAATTTGACACAATTCTTATTTTTCTGTTGAGATAATTAAAAAACTCGTTTTTTTTAGAATTAGAAGAAAAAGAACTCCTTTTTTTTATGAAATGAAAAAAAAAAACTCTTTTTTTTGCTCACCCTTACGTGCGCCTCTCTGGGATTTTCGGCGCGTTATCCTTTGGAACTTCTCCACGTCCTTCAAATAGTTCGGCCGACGGCAAGACGGCGGCAGAGAAAGCTTCCCGGTTCTCTTCCGCCCGCACTGAATGGATGCACTCTGCTACTACAGGCCTATCAAAAATCCCCTAATCCGCCTCTTCCTTCCACAAATCAAGCTACCCCGTCCCCTTAGATGTCGGGTTACAGAGACCGGGTGCTTCATGATATTGGGTTCTGCCCACGATAGATCACGGTTGGGCTCCTTAGAAGCGAAATCTAGCGTCTCGGTTTCATCTCCAGGGGAGAAGTATGGTCATTCCGGGCTTGAAAATGACTTCCGTCAGAGCGGAGAAGAAGCCGAGAGGATCAGAGCCGCGGAGGAGCTCCGTGAGGAAACGGAGGAAGCTCTAGATTGGCGTTCGGTTTGCTCGCAGGTCTCTGCCTTCGCTTCAACTGCCACCGGTCGCGAGGTTTGCCGGAATGGGGAGCTTCCAGTCGGCAGGGATAGGAGGGAGAGCGAGAAGCTTTTGAACCAGACTGCGGCGGCGGTCTTGCTGTCGGAACCTTTGGATTTCTCCGGTGTTGACGTTGCATCCGACATAGTGAGGAAAGCGGTTGCGAAGGGGTTTCTTACTGTTCGTGAACTATGTGCTGTGGGGAGGAGCCTGACTTCTGCAAGACGGATTTTTGAGCAATTGCTGATAATTTCTTCCATGGAGGAGTCATCTGATAGGTTTTTACTCTCGCATTCTTATCAAATGTTTTCTGACTCCCTCAAATTTTAACCATTAACTTTTGTTCTGCCGAAAGGAAGAACTTGCTTGATGGGGCTATGACCCCCAGTTTATGTTCCATTCTATTTTTTTGCTTTTTTATATTTTTGACATATCACTTGTTTACCAAATTTGAATTCGTTGTCTGTTAATTAAAGTGATATACTGCCAAGTTCACAATAATCAAAGTCCGTTAGATAGCGCTTTTGACTTTAGAATAAGTGTAGTTTGGTTTCAATTTTAAAGTAGTTTTAGATCATAGAAGCAGCTTTAAGTTCAAAAAGTGTTTGGATAATTAAAGACTTGAAGTTGCATTTGAATCAACTTTTGCCCAAAACCTTGAAACTGTCATAATAGGTGCATTCAGCTTCAAGCATCTTCATGGACTTGAACTGTTTCACCCTGATGGGATTTTGTGGTGTGAAGCAGGTCCGTTTGGTAAACGGTGGCTTAAGCTGTCTGAATCGGTGGACCAAAAGGACCAGAAGTCTTTCTTTAGGATTTTTCTGGAGCATTTTTTGAGATAGTTTACTCGATAAAGTATTTCTAAAGGGTTTTCAAATCGCTTTTATAAATTAATTGGCTGGTGAGTTAACATAAGCTCAAGACTAACCAGAACATTTTTTCTGTTATTTTTCATTTGACAGATGTGAATTTTCTATACTGGTGTTCAATAGATCGTCAACATTCTTCTAGGTAGATATTAAGTACGCCAAAGAACAAGATAAGTGGACATAAGTCAGCACGACCATCAAATCTAATATGCTTTATTCCCCATAACACATTAGATTTCCCTTTCTGTCGAAACATTTTTCTGAATTACTTCCTTTTCATTGTCTTGGAAGTGACGAATGCTTGTAGGAAGACTGGAACGCTGTAATGCATAAGAAATTTGTAAGATTTTCAATGTATTCATATTTGAACAGGTACTTTCCTCTTGTTGATATACTTCAAAACTGTGATTTTCTGACAGAATTGGCAAATAAGATGTCATTTTGCATTGATTGTAATCTCTTTGTAATTTTGGACCGGGCTAGCATGAGGTTAGAAACCGTCAGGTTGGAACGGAGGGAGAACATTGAAAAATTGGAAGCCTTACTGAAAGAAGAGTCCAATAAAGTTTTTAAAGCTGGAGGAGTTGATGATCCTTTGATCACCAAGCGTCGAACTAGGATGTGTATTGCGGTCAAAGCTTCACACAAATCTTTGCTTCCTGAAGGCATTGTATTGGGTATGAGTAGCTCTGGTTTAACATACTTTATGGAGCCAAAAAATGCAATCCAACTGAACAATATGGAAGTAAGGCTTTGTAATGCTGAGAAAGCTGAAGAAATTGCTGTTATGGGTATCCTCACTTCTGAAATAGCTGGTTCGAAAGAAAAGATATTTCATTTGATGGAGAAGATTCTTGAACTAGATCTTGCTTGTGCTAGAGGTGCATATGCCCAGTGGTTCGATGCAGTTTTCCCAACATTTAGCGTTGACCATGAGTGGCACATATCAAACGAAAAAGCATTGTTAGTCGATATTGAGGGCATTCGTCATCCTTTGCTCCTCGAACCTTTTCTTTGTGACTTATCGTCTAATATTAATTTGGAGCTTCGAAGAACAAGGATGTGTAACATAGATGATGAGGCATCAGAAACCAAGAATTTAGCTAAACTTGAACTTGTGCCTATAGATATCAAAATAGGAACTTCCACAAAGGTGATTGTTATTTCGGGACCTAATACTGGAGGAAAAACTGTGACTATGAAGACTTTGGGCTTAGCATCACTAATGTCGAAGGCAGGCATGTTTCTTCCAGCAAAGAACAAGCCTAGGCTTCCATGGTTTGATCAGGTTCTTGCAGATATTGGGGACCACCAGGTATTTCTTCTTTCATTGTAGAGTACATGCTATGCGTTTTAATCAAAACATTTAAATTTCTCTCTCTTATTTTTTGGTTGCAGTCGTTAGAGCGTAGCCTTTCTACTTTCAGCGGGCATATATCACGCCTCTCCAAAATACTGCAAGTTACTACAGGACAATCACTTATTCTCATAGATGAAATAGGTAATGGTACTGACCCTTCTGAAGGTGTGGCCATTTCCTCAAGCATACTACAACACCTTGTTGAATGTGCCAATCTGGTTGTAGTTACTACTCACTATGCAGATCTAAGTCTCTTGAAAGCTACAGATTCTAGATTTGAAAATGCTGCAATGGAGTTCTGTATCAAAACTCTACAACCTACATATCGCATTTTGTGGGGAAGCACCGGTAACTCAAATGCCTTGAGTATAGCGAAGTCAATTGGTTTTGACCAGCATGTGCTCTATCGTGCACAAGAATGGGCAAAGAAGCTAGCTCCCAACAAACAAATGGAACGTCAGGATTTGTTGTATAAATCTCTAGTGGAAGAGAGAGGCGTATTAGAGTGTAAGGCTAGAGAAGCGGCATCCCTCCTTTCAGAAGTTAAGGAGCTTTACCTTGAGGTGGTGTCCAGCTATAATGTAAACATAAACAATTTAATTCATCATATTGCTGCAGTCTCTGTACTTGTTGCATTTTGCACTGTTTCTGCAAAATCATTTTATCCTTTGGTGAACACTATGTTTCACAACCTATGTTTGTTAAGAGTTTTCTCTTCTTTTTTATTTGGAAATTTGGCGGTGCAAGTTACACTTGCTATGATGAAAGCCGCATGACAAATGGCTGGCTGCCTCCTCTATACTTGTATAAAATGACGTCCCATATAGTATAGCAACATAATAAAAGTGAAAAATAAATATTTGGGTAGAAGCCCAAGCACCTAGACGTAATATATTGCACATGAAAGTGATTGTGAGGGAAGGCCCCCAAAGCGCTTGAGCTATCCAATTGACCATAGTCATTTTTGGATGATACTGGATATGGTGGGGACACAGATCAGCAGTGAATTGGATGGCTAGGATGACGTCATGTGCTGAATCAAAATTCAAATTCAAATTAATTAGAGCTATTAGAGATTTTCATATTAGCTTTATTTTAATTTGATTTGATTTGACTCAGAGCATATCTGGAAGATTTGAAGATCTCACCACATTTGGAGTTGATTTTATTTTATTGTAATAGAATTAGTTCCATATTTGCTTTTATTTGTTTTTTATTTTATTTCCTGTATTTAATATTGTATTTTTAAATTTCTACATGGGATCTCTCTATATAAAGAGGTCGCCTTGCATTGTAAAAGGAATAGCATTTGATGAATGAAATTATGTTTGAGTTTTCTCAGAGCCTAGACTCGGGTTAAGGGGTCGATATTCCGGTGAAGGAAAGGACGGGGTTAGCCTTTGGTGAGAATCCTCAAATTGGCATAGTTATCCACTTTTCAAAAAAAATAAAAAATAAAAAAATTTTGCGCACTCACCTGCCTCCGAAGTTCGCTCCGCTCGCAGCGTCGTGCAGTTAAGCCAGACTCGTCCAACGCCCCCGCCCGCTCGCCAGTTTGCCCGCGCGCCCGCGGGCTCTTTAACTGTGAGACGTCTGTCCTAAATTCCTGAACCTCGGATCTGATTTATTGAATTTAAATTGACGCCCTAATCAAAATTGATAAATTATTATTTATCATACGATCCAGTTGAATTTTAATTTTAAAATATCTTAATTTATGGGATTAAAAAATTTTATTTATCATATAATTTATCTAGAAAATATTTTTCTCTTAATTAAAATAATTTGCTAATCAATTTTGCTGAATATAAATATAAAATTTCATTGACATCTTTTTCCGTCACGCATCAACTTGGTATCAGAGCATGCGAATGTTGGTCAAAATTTCATCAACTATGCGAACATCGCGAATAGTGGTCAAAATTTCATTGGCATCTTTTTGAGTGAGAATCTTTTAGTAATGTAGTTGTTCATTGAGTGAAAAAGAATTTCTCAGATGTTCTTGCTTTTTCTAACATCGTCAACCTTGGGATCCTCTTTGAAGTATAGATCTACCTAGCTCCTGAAGCTGCTACATTAGTTAATTCTTTTCACTTATGATACCTCGGCTTGTCCAATTGATTGACACCATTGCCAACCAACTCACGCATACCTCCAACAACCCGATGTTGAGTTCCTTCATATTGGTTAGTTTGGTAGCCCTGTACATCTATAGTCATTGCTGCTCCACTCCCCTATATTTCTTTGGGACCTCTAGTGGACTGCTATACTGATCTCTTCATTTGTTGCTGGCACTTGAGTCCTTACACGCCACTGTCATGACTTTGATACTTCACTATCGGCATATGCCCATCTTGTGTGTGTCATGCATTGCGATCACATGACAATCACACCTGCCTTGTTTGCAAAGCTTGACTTGTTCCTATCGTGCACCTTACCTCGGGCAACACCCAAAAAATAACATCGTGCCTTGTTTGTGAGACCAATCCAAGTAGTTTCCTGATTATGCCTAACCCTACTTATTTCTTAAAGTCAGATTTGTCTTGCTTATGAGTCGACTTACGGAGCTCACCCTATTTAGATTCCTTGATGTAGCCCACATTAGTTTAGACTCTACTAACATAGATTAAAGGAAATCTTAATTTGATTTAAATTGAAAATTTTGACTCTTGTGGCTTTCGATTTTGGCTCTGTTTAAGAGATCCCGCATACTATCGAGAAAGAAAGTTACTATTGGTTTTAGTTGTGAGAATATTCTTTTTTAATTCTTGACCTTAGATTTGATATGTTGAGTTTAAATCAATAATTTCTAATCTAATTGATAAATTCTAATATATCAACAATCTAATTTAATTTTAATTGTAAAATAATTTATTTTTTAAAATTTTAAAAATCTTATTTATAATTTAATTTTTGAAATTTGTTTTGCTTTTTAATTATAATTTGTCAACTAAATTTGTTTTTTTTTTTTAATTTTCTTGTAATTATACTTCATCTTGCATTACCAAGTTATTATTTTCTTCTTGGCCATATGCATGAGAAAGATTAATAAAATTTAGGGGCTTTTATATAAAATTTGAATATTCACTCTTTTTCAAATACATGCCATCCTATATTTCAAATTTTATGAAGAGAGTGGTATATCGGTAATATTCAAAGTTTTTTATAGCATGTATGTAAATGTTCCTAGAATTTAACAAAAGTAGGCTTCTTTGCACCAACACTGTGTTGGACAAGCAGTAGATTGTGGCTATCGGTAAGGTAACGCATTAGACAAAAGAAACTCTAACTATGTACATTTTGATCTTGGTGTAGACATTAAAATTTTTGTTAAAATTAATATCCAACCATCAGATTCTAAACCAAATGGCAACATTAAATTTTAACAATTTAGTTCAGTTTTTGGTTTAAACTTTATAATGCACACCCTTACTTATACTTTCCAAATTTGAGCAATGCTTGAGTTTCATTTGTAACTCCTGATGAGTATTTACATGTAAGTGCAAATGTTAGTTCAACTTTATAGAAAAAATTCAAGTCATAGTGGAGATTTTCCATTTGTGGTTTTGAATTCTTCTATTACACTGCCCAACCGTCTTTTACTAGAATTCTTTTGTGACAGAATTTGCAAGGGTAGAGAAAGTATTGAGATGCCAGAAGATCAAGCTCGAATAAATCTGCTTAGTGTTGGAGTCACAATTCGTAATTTGAAAATATCATTTTCAACAACGGTTCTCAAAAATGTTATTTCAAGTTTTTTTTTTTGCCTTTATGTTTGTCTAGATCTTTTGTGGCTGTTGGAAGGCTGATGAGAAGCGGAGTCTCTAGGATGTTTCTATAGCGATAATGAT
Source organism: Apostasia shenzhenica (assembly GCA_002786265.1). Classification (NCBI taxonomy): domain Eukaryota; kingdom Viridiplantae; phylum Streptophyta; class Magnoliopsida; order Asparagales; family Orchidaceae; genus Apostasia; species Apostasia shenzhenica. The sequence goes on from KZ451978.1 coordinate 1,565,892, forward strand.
AGCTGCATTACGAACATTGCTATCAATAAACATGAAATGGTTAGTTAGCATGGATCTGTAATTTCCTCCTTTTATAACAGGGCTGTTAGGGTTCATTATCTATCGCTAATCTCCCTATCATTAAGACATTAAGATTCCTTCTTGAAACCTTCTTTGATGTTAATGAAACATTCTCCTTCGTTCTCTAATTGCTTTTCTTGCTAAGGTTTTTCCCGTAAATTGCTGCATGTTCTTTTTTTTTTTGGGTTGTTTATTTCTTGTTTACTGTTTGATTGCTGGTTGTTTGGTATTTTGAATCATGTGAGCTGCAACATTTTGATCTTCATTATTTGGAAAGATCAAACATTTTGAATGTCCTTATATATGCAAGTTTAAACCATTCACTCGAACAGTGCACCATTTGGTCCCCACTTGGCGAACTGCATCGAGCATGAACAGATGCTGTTTGAATTTTCTGTACTTTTATTTTTTGAATAGATTAAATGAGACTGCATTTTCTTGAAAACTTTCTGATTAATTTTTCTCGTTGCAGATCGAAGCCGAGGCCCAAGACCTTAGCAGACGCGAGGCTACTCTGAAGGCTAGTGAATCTAGAAATTTGCAGCAGGAGCTAAAATCTGCGAGGTCTCAGATGGAGACTGTCATCAAAAATTTTGAAGAGCAGCTTCCAAGTGCTGGCCCAGATCAGTTCAATTTGATATTGAGAAGATCAGAGTCTTTGATTGCTTCTATTGCTGCTACTCATCAACCAACTAATAATACATTGAGAGAAGGCAATGATAGCTTATATGTACCAAAAATTGGTGATAGAGTTTATGTTAAGGGATTAGGTGACAAGGTAGCTACTGTCATTGAGGCTCCAAGAGAGGATGGTGTTGCTATGTTACAATATGGAAAAATCAAAGTCCGTGTCAAGAAAGGTGATATCAGGTCAATCCAGTTGAGAATGAAAGATAGTATATATGGTACTAGCCTGCAATCACGACAACTGGTGAGAATGAGAAGCATTTTTTCTCGAGTTGCAATTAATTTCCTTTCTTGTGATATCGTTGTTGTTAGCATCAAAAGCCTTACCCTTAATATTAGGGTTCAGCTTTATTATCTGCATTTATTGTGCTTTTCTTCTTAAAGCATGGTGTGTTTTTGGTTTTGACTTTTACATAATCTTTGCTGAATAGTTTATACCCAAACTTTTGGTTTATTTTTGTATATTTTACTTCACTTTGATATCATCATCATTAAATTCAAAAGCGTTACCCTAAATTTTGTTTGTTTTCTCTGAATAATTTACATCTATGGTGGATATGACTTATTATGTTATAGTTATTCCTTTTTAACCAAACATCTAAACAATATTAGTTGATTTTCTTTATGATTTATATCTTTTTTGCTAAAGTAGGAAGCTATAATAATAGAGGCGTCAGCAAAAATACATCTATTGAATGTGTCGTGACACCATTTATATGTTGATAGATGAAGATTGCATTTTATTTGTTCACACCGAGTTTATTCCTTTTTTAGTTTAATTTTACTCGAGCTTCCTTCTAGAACTTTACTTCTTTGAACTTTATTTATTAACGAGGAACTGATGCTGCAGTGTTTTCACTTTCATATTGCTGGCGTTGAAATACTCGAATCAATTTTTATGGTAATGTGAGGATGCAGTCTTGCTTCTATTTTCTTGTAACATATTCATCTCTTTTATTAAAAAAATTACTACATAACTTAGCAGAATAGAATCAATTATATTTTATATGATACAGGGAAATTATAATTAACGAAAATACTTTTGTAGGAGAAAAGGCAGCAGTACAAGAAACTTTTTACGGAGATGAAGAAAGATGCTGAGGTTTCTTTTGGACCAGCTGTGAGGACATCGAAGAACACAGTTGATCTACGAGGCATGAGAGTTGAAGATGCTTCTTGTAATCTTGAGATGGCAATTTCAGCAGGTAAATCGTACTCTGTCCTCTTCATCATTCATGGTATTGGCTCAGGAGCTCTAAAGGAGCATGCTATCAATATTCTTCGAAATCATCCTCGGGTTGTCAAGTATGAAGAAGAAAGCCCCATGAATCATGGATGCACTGTTGCCTACATCAAATAGAACTCTTTATCATTGGCTTCTTACTATTCTACGCTTTTCAATGTTGGTAAGCTGTAGCAACACCTGCCATACATTATTATTCAAAATGAAAGGAAAAGAAGATAAGTATATTCCTGAAAGTGTGGCATGTGCCTTGTATTATTAAAAATAAGTAAAATAGTACATCAAGTTTTATCTCCTTGGAGGAGATTATAAAAATCTGTTGAGAGGGAAAGGGACCTAGGCAAAATCACTATCTACTGTTATGTTAGCAAAATAGATAGTATTTTTTGTTCTAGTTTGCAGGTAGAGAAAACCTTGGGCTGCTCAATAGTTCCTTGAAGCACTTGGTATTTGATCTGGCTTCTAGATTGTCATGCTACGGTTTTTTTGAATTTCTTTAATAACCTCTAGAGAATCACCATCTATCTAAACTCCTTGAACTGTCGGTGCCCATTTTGCTGTTGTTGTTGCCCTGATCTGTGCTTTTATCTTCTTAGCTGTTGTGACTGTGTAGGTTGTTAATCTCCTATCACCTTCTTCCAAGCATTCTCCTTTGTGGTCTCTAATGATGCAAACAACAGTTGTGCCACCTGACTAAACTGATCCATCAACATCTAATAACAGGGAGGAAGATGATCGTTGGCGGACCACCTGGGCGACAGTGACGACACGTCTAGCCGCCGAAGATTGGACCTGCGTTCAGGGGTGATTCCGGTGCAAGAAACCCGGGGATCAGAGAACTACTGCGCACGCACAGAGAGATCAAATAGAGAAGACCAGGGGAAGAGAAGAAGAGAGGAAGACGATGGAAGGGAAAATTCTATTCAATCGCTGCTCAATTACAATGAATTACAGGCTTTTATAATGTTAGCTTCTCAGCCCGACTCACTGAAGTTAAACCCGGTTCACAGTCACTCCCTCACAATTCATTATTTATGTGTATACAAAGATGCAGCTCCGCCGGCTACTTTCTGCAGCCTGTAACAATTCCTTCCCCTTCAGACGATCCTTGTCCTCAAGGATCATTCCTCTTCAACCAACTTCAGCACCTTCATTTTCTCCTCATCTTCCCAGGTAGCGTTCTCTGGGCTTGAATGCGACCACCTGATCATAACCTGCAGAATGGCCTGGCGTCCCCATAGAACTAGTCGATGTTGCAATATCTCTTTTGATTGAGCCATCAGCTGACCTTCCTGGTTCACCGCAGTAGGAATCTCCCCTTCTATTGACATTGTTCCCACTTTTTTTTTAAGTAGGGATACATGAAATACGGGGTGGATCTTTGCTTTTGCAGGCAATCGCAACCTATAAGCAATAGCTCCTACTCTTGATTCAATTTGGAAGGGACCAAAATATTTTGGACTTAGCTTGTTTTTCCTCTGAGCCACCATTCCTTGCCTGTATAGCTTTATTCTAACATATACCCAATCACCCTTCTGGAACTCCCGCTCAGTTCGATGCCTGTCCGCTTCCTGTTTCATCCTGTTCCTGGCAACTTCTAGGTGGTGTTTAAGAATCCTTCTCATCTCTTCCCTTTCCGTTAGAGTCCGATCTACTGCTTCCACCACAGAGTTTCCTACTAAATAAGGCACATGTAGCGGGGGTTGTTGGCCATACATAGCTTAATATGGGGTCATCTTGATGGATGAGTGATATGATGTGTTATACCACCATTCAGCTAATGCCAACCATTTCATCCAGTGCTTTGGCCTGTCGCCAGTCGTCCTTCTCAAGTACCCTTCTAAGCAACGGTTAACCACTTTAGATTGCCCATCTGTTTGAGGGTGGTAAGCTGTCGAAGTGTGAATGAAGGAGCCCTGCTTCTTAAATACCTCCTTCCACAATTTACTAGTAAACATTGGATCTTGATCACTCACAATTCTTTCGGGTAGGCCATGTAACTTGTAAATCTGTTCCATAAAGATCTGGGCAAGTTCTGCTGCTGTAAAGGGTTGGGATAACCCAATAAAATGCGCATATTTACTCATCCCATCCACAATCACCACCCAGATGGTGTTCTTCCCCTATGATGATATCTGATGGTAAGCCTTCTATAAAGTCCATTGTGATATCTGACCAAATTCTTTCTGGAACAGGTAATGGCTGTAAGAGTCCTGGGAGTGCTACATTCTCGATTTTGTTTTTCTGGCATACCTCACACTCTGCCACAATCCTCCTTACCGTTTGTCTTAGGCCCCTCCAATAAAAGACAGCCTTTACTCTGTTAGCTGTTCCTTCTACCCCAGAGTGTCCTCCAGATGGTTCTTAGTGCATAATATAAACAATTCTCCTTCTCAATCCTAAGTCTGGCCCAACAAGCAGCTTCCCTTCTTTGTGAAGTAATTGGTTATTCCAAGTTTCCAGCAACTTCTTCTCCTCCTTGCAACTTTAAAATTTTTCCCTTTATTTGAGGGTCCAACTCCCATGATTCTTTCATTTCCTTCAACAATTCTGTAGTGAGAATTGAGGAGATGGCCACACTTTCCATTTCATTTACTTCCAACAACCTGGACAATGCATCTGCGGCCTTATTATCACACCCCTTCTTGTATTTGATAGTGAAATTGTACCCGGCTAGCTTTGCGATCCGCCTTTGCTGGGCTACTGTGGAAACCCTCTGCTCCATGAGGTATTTAAGGCTCCTGTGATCTGTTTTGATTGTAAAATGATTCCCAAGCAGATAGGCTTTCCATCTTTGTATAGCAGAGGTTATGGCCAACATTTTCTTCTCATATGTAGCCAAAGCTTGGTGTCTTTCAGATAACACCTTACTGAAGTAAGCTATTGGTCTCCCTCCCTGGGACAGCACCGCTCCAATTCCCATTCCAGAGGCATCTGCTTCAATCTGAAATTCCTGGTGGGGAACTCATCTTTTCTTTCAAATTTTGAAGGCATCTTCTGCAGCTGCTGTCCATAGAAACTTGCCCCTTTTTAACAATTCTGAATGAACCTTCTGTAGTAGCCGGTGAGTTCCAAAAATCCTCTTAGACCTTTGATAGTGACAGGTGTTGGCCATTGCTGCATTGCCTCTAATTTTTCAGGGTCGGCATGAACCCCTTGATCATCAATAATGTGCCCCAAACATGATATCTTAGAGCTCCCAAACACACATTTACTCTATTTTGCAAATAAATGATTTTCCCTTAGGATATTGAGAACCATCTTCAAGTGTGCCAAGTGAGCTTCCCATTCTTTACTGAATACCAAGATATCATCAAAGAACACCAGAACAAATCTCCTCAGATAGGGCCGGAATAGATTATTCATCATACCTTGGAATGTGGCCGGAGCATTGGTCAAGCCAAATGGCATAACAAGGAACTCATAGTGTCCATCATGGGTCCTAAATGCTGTCTTAGCTACATCTTCTGGGTTCATCCGTATTTGCCAATAACCCGACCTCAAATCAAGCTTGCTGAAAATCTTTGCTCCCACTAATTCATCCAGCAGTTCTTCTATGATAGGAATAAACTATTTTTAGAGTTCAATTCCCTGTAGTCCACACATAATCTCCAAGTTCCATCCTTTTTTTGTTAATCATTACTACTGGAGAGGAAAAGGGGCTGTGACTATCCCTGATAATTCCTGCCTTTTTCATCTCAGCAATTAATTTCTCCATTTCAGCCTTTTGTATGTATGGATACCTATAGGGCCGGATGTTGACAGATTCTGTTCCAGGTTTTAAAACAATAGAATGATCACATTCTCTCCTGTGAGGTAATCCTTTAGGTTCATAAAAAATGTTTGAGAATTCCTGGAGTAAGAAGTTGAGCTTCTGCTGTGGTTCTTCCTCATTGACTGGATTTGCTTTTTGTTTTGGAGCCATCACCCGTAGGGCACACAGTTGGGCAGTCATCAACAGTGACAAGTTCTGTACTGCAAACTTAATCTTCTTCCCTTCTAGGACACTCACATATTTTTTCTGGCTTCCTCTGAGAACCACCCTTTCTCCTTTATAATGGTGTGTATTTTTCTTCACACCAAAAACATAAGTTTCTGGCTCTCTTTTCCTCCTTGTTTAATTCATCATTCAAAATGGAATGGTTAGTGACAGGTTCAGCGTTGTCAAGAGCAGGGACAGCATTGCCAGCAACAAAACCATCAATTTCAGCTACAGAGGGGTCATCAAATTCACCCATTTCTTCAGTATTTCAGCATTTTCAACGTCACATGCACCCATTCCAGCTGCAGGTTCTTCAATTTCAGCCAAAGCCCCGCTAAATTAACTAATTTAACACTATTACAATATATGCATTATATGGCATATTTATAAAGACGGTTAACAAGAGAGACCGCTGTCAAAACGTTCCGACAAATTATTATACGGCGGTTGACTATGGTCAACCATTGTATAAGAGTTTTAAATGGCGGTTGACTCATGCAACCGCCATCTAAAGCCTTAGCTTTAGACAGCGGTTGCTTGCCTCAATTGCTGTCTAAGGTTTAGATGGCGGTTGACACAAGCAACCGCCGTCTAAAGCCTTAGACGGCGGTCGACACAAGCAACCGCCGTATAAAGCCTTAGATGGCGGTTGCATGAGTCAACCGCCGTCTAAACCGAACACCCCGATCCGCAGCCTGCATATATGCTCTCATTTAATTTCTTTCATTTTTATTTGAGTTAAACGGAAAACCTAGGTAGATCTAGGGCTGCTTATTGGACCGGTTCGACCCGGAACCGGTCCGAAACCGGTCCAGTAAGAACTGGTTCAGTCCAGAACCAGTTGAACCGGACCAGTTTTAACCGGTTCCGGGCAGCAGAACCGGTCCGGACTGGTTCTGCTTACAGAACCGGTTATCCGGTTCGGAACCGAACCGAACAATTTTCTTTTTTTTTTTAAAGGTTGGGCGCAGCGCCCGCGCGGCGCACGCGCGGCGCACGCGGGCCGCGGGCGCTGCGCCCATTAGAAGCAGCGGGCAGCATTGCCAGCTGCTGCAGATAACATAAATTTTTTTTTGAACGGTCATTTGATCGTCGCAATTTGCAAACGGTCAAATGACCGTTTTAAATTCTAAAATGACCGTTTTAAGGTCATTTTAGACTTTATAATAAGTATTGAACTTCTATAAATAGTAAAATATTTGTAACAATAATTCCTATAATTTTCATCAATTATTTCTGTTCTTCTGCTCTATGAAAAAATCTGCAAATAAGTTTTAATGGCTTCCCAACGTCAATTCTCTGGCGGTTCTTCCTCAAGTCACCGAGGGAATGATCTCGATCTATCTGCGGAACATGATCCTGAGGCAAGTGGAGATGTTGACACCGGCACTGGCCCGTCAACTCAATCATCAAGTATCTCTAACAAGTTTCGGACGAAACGCAGTAAGGTATGAGAGTTTTTTTATTACAAATTAAACCGAATAGCAACGTAGAGAGACCTGAATATATCGCTATTTGTAAAATTTGTAAAAATCAATATTCATACAAACAGGGTGGTATCGGTGGTGGGACTGGTACATTTAAGAAGCACCTAGTTAGATTTCATAAGTTTGATGAAAAAACTTGCTAACCTACTACTATAGAGCCAACCCAAATACAACTCAATCCACAGAGTGGATCTATGCTGTGGGCGTTTAGGAATGATAAAGCACGTCGAGGTTTAGTTCGGTTTGTAGTACGAACCGAATAGCCGTTTACTATATGTGAAAAGAGGGATTTTTAGAATATATTGTTCAATATTTACAGCCTCAATATACCCGTATTTCTAGGCATACACTTAAAAAAGATTGTATATCAATGTACGAAGAATATATGAAATCTCTTATTCAACACCTCAGTAATATTAGTTATAGGGTTAGTTTAACATCTGATATTTGTACTAGTATTAGTGGCGCGAGTTATTTAGTTGTTACTTCTCATTGGATCGATGGACAGTGTGAAATGCAGAAACGAATATTATCTTTAGATGTATTAGATGTGGCCCATACGGGTTCAACTATTTTTCTTACATTCGCAATGTTTGTAAAATTTATAGTATAGAAAATAAAATTTTTAGTATTAATTTGGATAATGCCTCGAATAATAATTCTGCAGTTAATTTTTTACAGCAATTTTTAAGGCCTCCGCTTTATGGTTCTCTTTTCATGTTAGATGTGCATGTCATATCATTAATTTATGTGTTTCTAGTGCTTTTAATTCTGAACATTTAATTATCAATAAATTTAAGCATGTTGCAAAATGAATTCGTTTAAATTTAAATGTTAGGCGTAAATGGAAACGTGTTTGCGTAAGTGCCGGAATAAATTGTGCAAAATTTCCATTACCTGTAGAAACTAGATGGAATTCACTTCATCGTTTATTTGAATAACTTTTACCGTACGAAAATTTGCTAACTGCTTTTTACAATTCATATACACTTAATCATGACCTCCAATTACGTTCTTATGATTGGATTTTTTTAAAAAAGGTTTTTGAATTATTATCCATTTTTAAGGAGTCTACTGAAAGCTTTTCAGGTTATTATTATCCGACTTCGCCTATTTTTCTGCCTTATGTTTTTCAAATGTTTCAAAAATTTTTAGAGTTTAGATCAGATCCAATTTTGAAAACTTTTATTGCTGACATGGAATTAAAATTTAGAAAATATTGGGAAAAAAAATCATTTTTATATTCAATAGCTGCTATTCTTGATCCTTGTCATGGAATCGAAGCTATTGATACTTTTTACGCGGAATATTCTGATTTCTCGGGGAGTAATACTGATGCCAAAAAAGTATCAGTTTTTATAACTCTCCAAGAATTAATTTCTCTTTATTATAGTGAGCAAGCAGGAATGTGGAAGGTGTGGAAATTCAAACGGGAACACAGAAAAAGCCTGACATCTTCAACGTTCTTAGGTCGGTGGTGGCAAAAAGATCTGTTGTTACAGATAAAGGAAAAACAACTGTTGGGGAGCAATCTACACCACAGAAAAACAATTGTTGAACGAGTTGCAGTTCTATTTACATTTCGGGGAGAAATTTGATGATGATATGAGCTTATTGGAGTGGTGGAAAAGCTCATCAAAGCAATATCTCGTTCTATCTGCTTTGGCACGAGATGTACTAGCAGCACAAGCTTCAACTGTAGCTTCTGAATCAGCCTTTTCCACCACAGGAAGAATAGTCGGAGATTACAGAAATAGTTTGTCTCCTGCAACCCTTTGCATGCTTACCTTTTTACAAGATTGGTTTGCTGCTGAGTCCCGAAATCAATAATATAATTTCGTGGACGAATTTAAGGATAATAGCTCAGAAAAAGAGGAGGAGTACTCGAGAAGAATTCTTTATAATTACGACGAATATTTTTTTTTGTGAAATATTTGTACAAACTGTAATTTTTTTTGTAAATATTTTCATTAATATTAATAAAATTTCTTAGAATTTTTTTATATTAATTTTGTCAGAAATATTACAAAATATATAACTTTTTTTTTATAAAATACGTAAATATATATATATATATATATATATTTAAATTAATTTACCCGATTGACCCGACCCGACCCGACCCAAATATATGGATCCGTACCGGACTTGAACAGAATCCAAGGTAAGCTAACCGGTTCTGGACCGGATCCGGAACCGGTTGGAACCGGTAGAACCGGACCGGAATCGGTCCGGTCCGGTAACCAGCCCTAGCTAGATCTACAAGTGCTTACTCTCATTTGTTGGAACATCGGCGACACAAGGGTTACTCGTCGTCGAGGGACCTCACATCGCCGGATCAAGCCGCGCGCGTCGATCTCCTCCTCCTTCTTTGGTCGCCATTCCCCTTATACCTTCGCCGACGCCGGATCTAGCCGCATTCGTGGCCCTACACCCTCGTCTACGCCGGATCTAGCAGCATTCGTGGCCCTACACCCTCGCCAACACCGGATCTAGCAAACTCCACCCTCACGAGCCGACGTCGAATCTAGTCGACGTCACTTTCTTCCACCTCCTCCTCCTCCTCCTTTTTCTTCTTCTTCGTCTTCGTCTTCAGCCGACATTTGCCCTACACCTTCACCGACTCTAGATCTAGCCCCCTCCACTGTCTTTCACCTTTTTTTCTTCTTCTTCGGCTTAGGCCGCCGTTCCCTAGATCTATACATTCGCCGACGCTAGATCACCGACGATTTTGCCGAGAGACTTCACTGACGTCGGATCTACCTTTTCTTAGATCTACTTTTTTACCTTTTTTTATTTGGTTATTATTTTTTCAGGTTGATTGTAAAAAATTTGGATTCAAAAATTTCAACTGTTGTTTCTACTTAATTTTACACAAGGTAAATCATGTTTTTTTAGTTTATTTATATGTTAATTGTGATGTATAAGTAGAATTTTTTTAGTATCATAAACTGAATTAAAATGATAATAAGATCTTGGATTAGCATATATTAATTATATTAGACCTTATTATGTAGGTAATTATATATGGATCGATCTTGGATTAAAATGGATAGATGATCATTTGAATATAATCATGGAGTGAATTCCTTTATAGATTTTGCACTGAAAAATAAATGTTTAGTTAATGGCAGAATAAGATGTCCGTACTTGAAATGTGGAAATATAAAATTATTTGAAGCCAATATTGTGAAAGATCATTTATTTTTTCATAGATTTGATGAGACTTATGAAAGATGGATTTAGCACGATGAATCTGTAAGAAATGAAATGAATAATATTTGGAGAAGTACATCATCTACATGTGCAGATGCTAATGTTAACATTAAAAATACAGTCAAGAAAGATAGAATGGAGAATCTAGTTTGGAATATTGAAAATAATTTATCAGAAGCTCCAAATCAGTTTGAAGAGTTGCTTCAAGAGGCCAAAAGTCCATTATATCCTAACTGTAAGAGCTTTATTAAACTTTCTATATTAATGCATTTGTTTAACTTAAAGGCAACAAATGGTTTAAGCAACAAGTGCTTTACAGAGTTACTTATTCTTATAAAAGATATGTTACCAGCGCCCAATTAGTTTTCGAATTCAACTTACGAAGCAAAGAAAACACTTCGTACATTAGGAATGCATTATGAGAAGATTAATGCATGCCCTAATGATTGTATTTTATATCGAAATGAGTGTAATGGATTAGAATAATATTCAGAATGTGGGAAATCAAGGTGGAAGCTGTGTGCAGATGATATTAAAGAAAAATATGGAGTTCCAGAAAAAGTTTTATGGTATTTGCCATAGATACCACGCTTTGTAAGGCTATTTCAAAATAAAGATTATGTTAAAAATTTTACTTGGTATGCTGATGGTGAAGGACGTGTATTTGATAGAATGATACGACACTCTGCTGATTTGCCGCAATGAAAATCTTTCGATATTAGATTTTCAAATTTTGCTGAAGATCCGAGGAATTTAAGACTTGGGCTGTGCACTGATGGCTTTAATCCGCACAGTGTTCAAAGTAGTCAGCACAGTTGTTGGCCTGTTTTCTTGGTTATTTATAATTTACCTCTTAATTTATGCATGAAACATAAATTTATCATGTTGACTTTGTTGATATCTAGACCGAAGCAACCTGAAAATAAAATAGATGTTTATCTTTCTCCACTTATAGATGATCTTAAAAAGTTATGGAAAGAAGGAGTGCAGATATATGATGCTTACCGGCATGAGCTATTTGCATTAAGGGCAACACTTTTATGAACTGTGAATGACTATTCAGCCTATGGTAATTTGGCAGGATGCAGTGTTAAAGGTTACTATGCATGTATTATTTGTGGTGATAAGACTAATATACAGTATTTAAAATAAGAAAAGAAATTATGTTACATGTGTCACAGAAAGTGGTTGCCTCGAGATCATGTGTTTCACAAAAAAAAGAAAGCTTTCGATGGTAATGCTGAGTTTGAGAAGGTTCCACACCTAGGGCTGCTTATTGGACCGGTTCGAACCGGAACCGGTCCAGTAAGAACCGGTTCGGTCCAGAACCGGTTGAACCGGATCGGTTCTAACCGGTTCCGGGCCGCAGAACCGGTCCGGACTGGTTCTGCATAAGCAGAACCGGTTATCCGGTTCGGAACCGTCCGGATTTAATTTTTTTTTTTTTTTTTAATAGTTGGGTGCATTGCCCGCGGCCCGCGTGGCGCGTGCGCCGCGCGGGCGCTGCGCCCAAGCGCTGCAGGTGGCAGCATTAATGCTGCCAGCTGCAGCATTAACATTAATTTTTTTTTAAAAAAAAAGACTGAACGGTGAGGAGGAATACTCGATAAATTTTTTTTGTAATTACGACGAATAAATTTTTTGTGTAAAATATTTATAAATTTTTTTGTTAATATTAATAAAATTTCTTAGATTTCTTTTTTATGTTAATTTTGTCATAAATATTACAAAATATATACTTTTTTTTATAAAATGTATAGATAAATATATTTTTTAATTAATTTATCCGATTGACCCGACGAGTCACCCGACCCAATTATCTGGATCCGGACCGGACTCGGACCGGATCCAAGGCCACCAAACCGGTTCCGGACCGGTTCCAGGTCCAACCGGACCTGGAACCGGTTGAACCGGACCGGAACCGGTCCGGTCCGGTCCGGTAACCAGCCCTATCCACACCCACTTAATGGGAAAGAATTGATACAAGTTTTGAGCATCATAGGTTAAGATCCCCCAAAAACAAATTGTTGGAAAAGAAGATCAATATTTTTTGACCTTAAGTATTGGGAATATTTGCATGTGCGTCACAATTTAGATGTTATGCATATAGAAAAAAATATTTGTGATAGTATTATTGGTACACTATTAAATGCTATTGGAAAGAAGTAAAGATAGTATAAATACACGATTAGATATAGTTAGTATGAGAATTCGACAGCAACTTACTCCTAAGGTCTATGGCAGCCGAACATGTCGTCCACATGCATGTTATACATTCACGAAAGAGGAGAAGAAGTGATTCTGTAAGATTTCGTATGAGTTAAAGGTGCAAGATGGTTATTCTTCAAACATGAAAAGTCACGTAAATCTCAGAGAATTGAAATTAATTAATTTGAAATCGCATGATTGTCATGTGTTAATGCAACAATTGTTATCTGTAGCTATCAGAGGCAGTTTGGATGCTAAACTTTGGAGTGCAATAACGATGCTATGTTTCTTCTTCAACTCTTTATGTGCTAAAATTGTAGATCCTCTCAAGTTAGATGTTCTTCAAGTTTGCATTATTGAAATAATTTGTTAGTTAGAGATGTTCTTTCCATTTTCATTTTTTGATATCATGGCACACTTAACAGTTTATTTAGTAAGAGAAGTACAACTTTGTGGACCTATTTTTTTACGGCGGTTGTATCCTTTCGAGCGACATATAAAAATACTCAAAGGATACGTTCGTAATCGTTACTGGCCAGAAGCTTGCATGATTGAGAACTATGTCGCTGAAGAGGTCGTAGAATATTGTAATGAATACTTACATAATATTAACCCAATTGGAGTTCCCATTGATCATACTGCAGTTAACAAGTATGAAAGAGGCATTACATCAGGGAAGTCTCATGTTGTATTAACATATTAAGGCAGGCACATTTGTATGTTTTGCGTAATTCAGTGGTTGTGGATTCATATATTGAAGAGTACAAAAAACAATTACGAAGTGAGAATCATTTACATGCACGAAATGAGATACGAATTCAGAATAAGCATATCAAAGAGTTCATTGAATGATTTGGCTGTCGTATATCTACATTATTTTATGTGGAACAGAAAGTGCTAACATCGATAAGTCATTGAAGTATTTAGCATTTTTTCGAAATCACTGTATGGTTATGATGGATATATTATCAATGGATATCATTTTTTCACTAAAAAACGGGACAACAAGTGAGTTGTTCAGAATAGCGGGGTTTCTTTGATTGCTCAAACAATGCAAATATCAAGTGCAAAAAATAAAAATCCTCATATGGGTGATTTGTGCTACTTTGGTGTTATTGAAGAAATATGAGAACTTGATTATATTGGTTTTCGTATTCTATTATTCAAATGCTTATGGGTAGATAGTAACGGTGAAAGCAAAATTGACGAGATGAACTTTACATTTAGTCAATTTTAATCGAATTGGTCATAAAGATGATTGTTTCATTCTCGCAAACCAAGGTAAACAAGTTTTCTATGTTGAAGATCTTGCTAATGCACAGTGGTCAATCCTCCTCAGTCATAACTCAAAATTTATGATAGATGAAGATAATAATACTACTTACGAAGAGCTGTTCGGATCTACAAATGGATTGCCAATGACTATGTATGATAATTCTGATGAGGCTCCTACTTATGTAATCGAAGGTAAAGATGATACTGAGTTAGTAAATAAATCTGAAAAAAAGCGAAAAATGAATTGCTAGAAAGACAAATAATAGCAAATGATAAATTTTTATTATATTCTTATTATTTTTTCTTCTTTTGTAAATTTCTATTGATCAATTTATGTTACTAGTATAATTGCAGCTTAATGGCGGACCAACCATCCTCTACGACCTCGAAGAAAAAAATAGACTTGACTCAATTGTTGAAATTGACAACAAATAAAAAGGATACTGAAAAATTAACAATTGAGATAGTTAATGGCTTACCAGTACCTGGGAGAAACACAGATCAGTTGATGAGTTATTTGGGAGTCATAGTTCGACATAAAGCTCCTATCTCATGCATTAATTGGTGTGAAGTCCCAGAATCAAATAAATAATTAATGTGAGAACAAATAACGGTAAGGTATTTTCTTTATGTTTTGGAAAAAGCATTTAAGTTGTTAATATTTTTAGGGTAAATAGCATCTGGGTCCCTCTAGTTTGGTCGTATGTGCAAGTAGGTCCCTCGAATATTTAAATGTAGCAAACTGGTCCTCTAGTTTGATGAAATATGCATATAGGTCCTTGGCCGTAACAGACGTTAGAAATAATTCTCTCTCCTCACTCTCTCTCCTCTCTTCCAGAGACCACTTTCTCTTTCTTCCTCTCACGCGCGGGCAAGGCGCGCTCGGGTGCGGCTCACGCGGGCGGCTCTCGGGCAGGCGCGCGAATGGCGTCGACGCTTTCCGGTGGACAGTGGCCGGCGGGCTGCCGGGAGGCGACGGGGTGGAGGCGAGGAGGGCGACAGAGCGGCAGCTGGCGACGCCGACAGAGAGGAAGAAAGAGAAAGTGGTCTCTAGAAGAGAGGAGAGAGAGTGAGGAGAGAGAAAATTATTTCTAACGTCTGTTACGGCCAAGGACCTATATGCATATTTCATCAAACTAGAGGACCAATTTGCTACATTTAAATATTCGAGGGACCTATTTGCACATACGACCAAACTAGAGGGACCCAGATGCTATTTACCCATATTTTTATTATTTTTCTGACAGAATACTTTTGATGGAGTGGATGAGCTGCATGACAAATTATTTGTTCATATGGGGAAGATGTGGAGGACGTGAAAATCTTTTATGTACAAGAAATTTGTCGAGTAGAAAGATGAAGAAGCTCGATATGTTATTCCTGATGACTATAATTTCATCTCCCAACAGGATTAAAATTTATTTGTCAATTATTATACTTTTGAAAAATTTCAGGTAAATATTTTTTTGAAGTCATATGTGTTATCTGAAATTAATAACTATAATATATATTAAAATCTTATATCGAATGAAAGTCGCACAGCTGTAGAGAGGGCAAAGAGTCAGAAATACCACTATACTACCTCAAGGCAGGGTTATACAGGCTTGGAGCAGGAAATAGTATATCAACATACTGTTAATATTTTTTATTTGTATTTATCATGAAATATGATTATTTTTATTATCTTATTTTAAAAAATTATTTTGTAGCAAAAAGAAATTGAAACTGATGATCTTATTCCTAGGTCAGACCTATGGAAAGCTGCACACAAGAGAAATGATGATCGTTACATCAATGCAGCCTCTGAAGAGCTTGGAACAAGAATTGTAAATTATTTGAATTTTACATATTATAATGATTGAATATGTATATTTATTGTAGATTTAATTTTTTTTTATGTATAGGATGAGTTGGCCACACAGGTTACCCAAGGCACAATTCACCCTGAAGGTAGGAGTGATCTGTTTGCTTTGGCGTACAAGGAGCCAGAGCATCCTGGAAGAGTTAGAGTTAGAGGAAAATTTCAGAAAATAATCTCCTATTTTAAGGATAATAGGAGAAAAAAATCAACTAGTTCTGCCATTGCAGTTGATATCCAGCAGTTGAAAGATGAAATCATTAAACAACAATGACATATCTCTCGCCTCGAGGAAGATATGACAATATTAAAAAAAATAGTAATGAGAGGATACAGGTCTACCCAGGCAAGTCCGCGGACGAGCATATTAGATTCTTTTATGGGAGTCAACCCTGCAAGCCCACCTCCAGCATTAGCTGAGGTATTATTATACATAATATTTATATATATAGTTTTATTTATATTATGATTGTCGCTATATTCAGCAAATTTACATTACAGGACATGTATTGCTTGATTGCTTCAACTCCCAATAATGTGCTCGCCCATGGGACAGTGGTGAATCTAGTGGCTTCTATTGCACATACTTTATCGATGGGCGAGGGAATTTATACAGTTCTTGTTAATCATATAATTAATGAGTCTGTTAGACTCATTTTTCCAGTTGATGATAGGATAACAATTGGTGAGGCGTTGGAGATATATTATTCGTTGGCCTACTTCGCTTGTTCTTCATGATAATCAGGTATGATATATTATTATAATGTTATAATTTTAAAACTTTTTTGTTGTTAATTTCTCAATTTTCAAATTAGCGAACAAAAACTAAATTTGCTGGAGCGCAACGTGATGGGAAATCAATAGCAAGTCAAATTAAAATACATAATATAAGTAATATTATTTATTATCATTTGAATTTATCATATATATAATATGACTAATAATTTTAACTTTATATAAATTATGTACAGGAAGAAGATCAGATTTTTTTATCATTTTTAAATAAGATGTTAGAACATGCAGAATATACATTAACAAATGAGGTGTTAATGTATATTCTCATTCCTACTGATGTTTACGGTATAATAAATAATTATTATTTGATAAAAATGAGAGTACGAAGTTTTGCACATTCGAAAGAATTGGCGAGGCGATGATAAGTTCTTATATTGGGTAAGTATATATATATGTATTATGTACATTAAAATTACTGTGGAGGAAATTTTTAATTTTCATATTATTATATACATGTAGGTATTTATATAATCAAATAAGAACAGATATCAATTTGTGAGATAGATATTGCTTTGTGGATCTACAAAGTATTGCAAATTTTATAGATAAGAATCAATGTGCAAGTGTATTGGAAAACAGAATAATGGAGGCCAATCAAAATTCGTTGGTTATTATTCCTTATAATAGTGGGTAAGTTTTAACAATCTAATATTTCAAGTATATTGAAATTTATAAGTAACATTATTTAATTATTTTAACAGGAATCATTAGATGTTGACTGCATTGGATCTATATAAATTATGCATATATTAGATGGATCCTGTCGGGCAGCCTTATCGCCAGCAAGTTAAATCCATCATCGATCGGTAAGTAAATATTTGAATTATATTTTTTATAAATAATAATTATTTTATTGTGTATAAACACTTTGTAAATTTTGACAGGTCGATAAATTTTTATATGACTCGTCTTCACAAAAAAAATTACAATTAAATTAAAGAATGTACAGGTATTTAGCATGTATTTTTCAAATTAAAGTATCCATAGTTTAATAAACAAATTATAATATTCATAATTTTGTGTTTAATTAGTGTCTAAGGCAAGACGATGATATTAAGTATGGATATTATATACTTATGTATATACGCGATATTGTACTTGCAGGCTTGTCAGAAATACCCCCTACTGTACATGGTCTAGTACATTTATTTAAAAATTAATTTTTTTGTTATAATAATTATTTTTTGATCTGCAGTTGATAGAAAATAAGACTCAGTTCAGTAATGATGAATTGTATAATGATATTCGTGAACCATTGGCAGCATATATATGGAACGAATGAAAACTGTGGGATGATATAATATTTCAAATTACACTCTAATTGCTTTAATTATTTATGTGATAATTGAAAATTCATAATTATTAATTTAATTTGTAGTTGTACATCGCGGAACATAAAAAAAACAAGGGTAAATAGCATCTGGGTCCCTCTAGTTTGGTCGTATGTGCAAATAGGTCCCTCGAATATTTAAATGTAGCAAATTGGTCCTCTAGTTTGATGAAATATGCATATAGGTCCTTGGCCGTAACAGACGTTAGAAATATTTTTCTCTCTCCTCCCTCTCTCTCCCCCAAGAGGGACCTTCTTCCTCTCTGCCGGGAAACCGCCGCGCCCGCTGCCGTCACCCTCCTCGCCTCCACCCCGTCCACTCCTGGCAGCCCGCCGGCCACCGGCCATCGGAAAGCATCGACGCCGCCCGCGCGCCCTGCCGGGAGTGGACGGGGTGGAGGCGAGGAGGGCGACGGCAGCGGGCGCGGCGGTTTCCCGGTAGAGAGGAAGAAGGTCCCTCTTGGGGGAGAGAGAGGGAGGAGAGAGAAAAATATTTCTAACGTCTATTACGGCCAAGGACCTATATGCATATTTCATCAAACTAGAGGACCAATTTGCTACATTTAAATATTCGAAGGACCTATTTGCACATACGACCAAACTAGAGGGACCCAGATGCTATTTACCCAAAAAACAATGATAAAGATACAATTTTTTGAGTCAAATTTGTAGAGAGTAATTGAAATCTTATTTATTATATTTATGTATAATATTATTATGTTTTTCTTTCAGAAACATATTCTTATCATAATAATAGTTTTCATTTTAGAGCCAAATGTCTATAAATTTTTTTAATTTACTTGTATTCATGATCATTTTAGAGCCATTGACAGTATATACATGAGATGAATGGAAACTATGAGATAGTATAATATTTCAAAAAAAAAATCTTACCTTGATTATTTATGTGATAATTATAAAATTTTAATTATTAATTTAATTTACAGGTGTATATTGTGGAGCTTGAAAAAATAACTACGAAGGTATGATTTTATTTATATACCAAAGTGAAATCCAACTCGACCAGCATGCATATCATTTTGGTATGATTAACACAATACATTATCATACATGTTTTATACGATTTGAATATAATTGTGTTTTTTTTTGAATGGTAGAATCAGAGCTTCAGAAAATAGATTTTGTGGTAGAATCAGATGACCGCCAGATCTGCTGAAATCAGATGGGCTTCGTGCATTCCTCCATCAGACGGTAGTTTTGTTTTATATTGAGCATGTGCTAGTTGGACTAAAATTTATATTTCATTGGATTCAATGATGATGCCATTGAATTTTAGCAGGTGAAAAATTTAGTTATACAATTTCGTAAAGAATCTCAGTAAAGTTCTACAAATTACAAAAGGCTAACCTGAGCTACGGAAAAAGCAGATCAAGACTAGCCACCTAGTGCTCCTTCCGAAAATCCAAGGAGATGAGTTCTGTTTCTAATTGCCTTAAGGAATAGCAGGTTGATTCTGTGGTTTGTATCTTCTCTTTTGAGTTATATTATTGAATTCAATGATGATGTCATTGAATTTCTTGCCTTCCTTTCCCCTTTTCACAATGTTCGAGTGAATTAAGTTATATTTTATGTGATGTTGATGATGTTTTCTTCATGAATTCATTAATAAAGAATTATACATGAATTTGTGAGATATAAAATGACTGCTGGATGTATATTATTACTGTGTAATATTAATTTTTATTATAGGAAAATATTTGCATATCATGCATTTATTCATTAAAAAAAATTAACTATAGAAGGCGGTTCGCCCAGACAACTGCCGTCTATAGTCATACTATAGACGGCGGTTGCCTAGGTGAACCGCCATCTATAGTATATCATAGACGGCTGTTGACTTAGGTCAACCGCTTTGTAATGTTTTCTTTTACGGCGGTTAACAACCGCCGTCAAAAGTCTGTTAGCTACTACAGCGTTTGAATACGCAGCGGTTGCGTCACATATTTGAAGGCAGTTTTTAGCCGTCGTAAAACGGCTTTCCTATACTAGTGTTTCAACGATATAAACAACACACAAATCTGCAGGAACGACAATTTCAGCATCATACACAGATTCTGGTTCACCGCTGCTCCTCCATATTATTTCTCGAGGTTTTCTTCCTTACACGTGAGAATGGTACTCGAGATCAGTATATCGAGATTGATGTGGGATGATGGTGGCTAAGGGTTTAGAAAGTGGAAGGAGGAAGAATAAGATTAGAGTTTTAGAAATTTTCACTCTAGACCTAAGTCCTTTCCTTCTAGAATTTAACATCGATTCAATTTCATGAATCACGATCCAAATTTCATGAATTAAAAGAGCAAATTAATTTTATTCATCAAGCAAGCAAAAAGGTATAAACTCCAGACCTATAAATAGTCAAATCTTTCAATGCTACAATTCTAATTAAGCGAGATAGGATTAATTGACTTAGTTAGTCATGACTTAATTCAACTAATAATTGATTTAATTCAACTGAATTAAATATGATTTAGTCCAATCAAATAGAGAGTATTGAATTAACTTTAACACGTCTCTGATAAATCTGATTATAACAGACTCTATATATGTTTACACCAAAAATGATCCTCAAGATTATTCTTTGAGGCTAGACTAAGAAGGTTGTTGAGCCCTGGGATTATGTTTATCTCGAAAATCTCAAAATACTTAGTTACGACTTCGAGGGGCTCAATCGGTGCTCCTTTTTTGAGCTACATAGACATGCCATTCTCCGAGCAGATAGCATTCTGTATAATATTGTTATATAATAATACATATGACAAAATTTTTCAATTTTATCATAAAAGTTATATGGTTTTTTTTTTTCTAAAGATGTACAATGTATTATGACAGTTTATTCCCGAGCCCTAAATCCTAAAAAGAAAAATATTGTTTTAAAGGTGAGCTTAAAATCTTGATCCACTTCAGAGGAGGGTATGAACAATATGAGCTCAAGTTAAACAGGATTGGCTCGACTCATTGCATTATAGGTTGAATTGAGCTCAGATTAGTTTTGAGTTTGAGTTGCTGGCTTGATTCGGTTGAATTTTACTCGAATTTCTTAGTAAATTTGGAGTCATATTAGAAAAAAAATTAAGTAATATGCATTTTGATTATTATGTCTTAATTTTCATTTATAAAAAAGACGAACAAGTATATTATATAAAAAATTATATTATTTTTTTTTGAAAAATTAATATTCAAATGAATGAATGTGAATCGATCCAATCATGATCGTAAGTAAATATGAACTTAGCTTGATTAAATTACGAGCAACAAATATTGCTCACGGCTTGGCATATAAATTTAATTTTATCAATTTGAGCTAAATATTAATCCAAATACGGATATCCTATTAAGCAGGAGGCTGCGTACGCAAAATTAATCACTAAAAAAAAAAAAAATTATTAACCAACGAACTCCCCTGCACAATCTTACTATTAAAATACATTATCTTGGAGTTAACGTAAATCAACAAATTACTTTATTTATATAAGGGTAAATTTAAACTGGGTCCCTGCAATTTCATAAACCTTTTATAAAAATTCATATAACTTTTTTAAAATTATTTCAACTAATTATTTTCTGTCAATTTCAAATCCCTAGTGACACTTCTTTTATCCAGATCAAAAATCAATTATCAAATTATTAACTTAAATAACTCCCTAGCATAATTTTGTCTCTTCTACATTCTTAAGCTCTGTTTGACATTATTGTATTGTATAAAAAAGTACTATACTGTATAGCTGTATAAAAAAATTCCGTTGAATTAAAAATTGTTATCAAAATCAGAACTGTTTGGTTAATCTGTTGTGCTGTCTAAAATAGTTTTACTTTTAACTAAATTAGACATTTAATTTAAATACTTTTTATTACATATATTCTATAAATATATAATAATTAACCTATTCTATTAAATAATTAAATTTATATGCCATTAATTTTACAATATATATATATTATATTATTTTTATAGTTTATTTGCATAGTAGTTGTAAATTTTTTTAATAAATAAAATTTATTTTATATATTTTAATTATATTTGCTATGAGTTAAATTTTATTCTATTATTTCTCTTTACAAAAAATTAAATCAACTATATAGTATATGTAAAAAGTATGAAAAATTGTATACATTAATAATAATTTTTTTAAATTTTTTTTGCCAAGCTTTAGGCCGGTTTTGGGTTTTATAATTTAAAATTTAGGATTTAAAATAATATTAAGGGCATTTTTGTTCATAAATAATTAGAGCAAAATTGCTGTTTCAAAATGCTATATTTTTCAGTTTTTCTATACACCTGCTTTTTAGCTCTGTAAAAGCTGAAAATAATTTAAAAGCTATTTTAATAAACACAATTTTTTACTTTTAGGCTCTGTTTGGTTGGAAGAAAAAAAATAATTTGAAAAATATTTATGAAAATTTTTAGAAAAATATATAGATTGTGAAATAAAGTGAGTTAGTTATATTAAAAATTGTATTAGATGTGAAATAAAGTGATTATTTAATGTTGAAATTTGTGTAGGATGAGATATAAATTAATTTTTAAAGATTTTTTTTTAAATAAATTTAATATTTTGGTCATGGCTAAAATAATCCATTTTTTTTAGCTAATTGCCAAATAGAGCCTTAACTATATAAAAAAGTACTTTTTTATACCAAAAAGCTTTACCAAACGCAGCTTTAATTTCTTTCGAGTAATAATCTACCTTTGTTTCATCAAGAGGTTGAAATTTAAATATTTCATTTTATGATTAAGACGTAGTTGTTGTTGTTGTCTTCGTCATATTTTGTGATCTCCCTCTTTTTTATTTCTCCCTTCCACATTATTTATAAACACTTTCCCCCACTTTTTATCATGCATGGAGATACTTTTTAGATTGTATTTATATTACAAATTTTAATAATTAAAATAATCCCACAAAGTTGAAGTTCTTTTGTGAGGATTTTATGCACCCGTCCTGTAACACTTAGAGAATAAACATTAATTAATTATTTTAATTTAGAGAATTAATTAAATTATTGAAAAATTTATATCTGTCACTCTTAAAGATTCATTATTTTCAGGAGTACTCTCAAAATTTATTATTTTTAGGCATCGCCTCACTTTTGAAGTTAGACGGTAATGCTACATGAAAATAATGAACTTTAAAAGTGCTGTCTGAAAATAATAAATTTTTGGGGGTGATAGAGTTAAATCCCCTGAATTGTTTTTAACACAGTGCTATTTTTGTAATTGAATTATATCATTAATGCCAAAATTATTAAACTCATGCCAAAATTATTAAACTCTTAAAAAATATTTATCACTTACGACCTATTTGTTTGTAAGTTTTAAATTTAATAACATTAAAATTAAACTTGAATAAAAATATTTTTTATTAAAAATTGTAAATGATGTAAAACAAAATTAGTTATTATGTTGGAATATGTGAGAGATGCGATATAAAATTAGTTATTATGTCGGGATATATGAGGGATGTGATATAAGTTAGTTATTATTTTGGTAATGTGGGTAGGATGTGAAATAAAATTAATTTTTAATATTAAATTTGATGTGTGATGTGATACAATACAAAATGATGGCGAAATAGATAATGACGTTATTAGCAGGATTCAAGCAGGATGGGTAAAATGGAGAAATGTACGTAGAAAAATTCCATCCAGAATCAAAGGTAAATTTTATAAAACTGTAGTAAGACCAGCGATGATATATGGTGCTGAATGCTGGCCTGCAAAGAGGAAACATACAAATAAATGGTTTGGACATCTAAATCGTAGGCCGATTGAAGCTCTAGTTAGAAAAATTGAGTTATTGGATTTTGTCCATATACAAAGAGGAAGAGGGAGACCAAAAAAGACATGCCAAGAAACTATAAGGAGTGATCTTATTTACTTAAACTTAGATAAGAATTTGGTAACTGATAGAGCGCAATGAAAACAAAGTATTTATGTAGCCGACCTCGCCTAGTGAGATTAAGACTTAGTTGTTGTTTGTTTGTTTGTTTGTGATGTGATACGAAAGTTTAATATTAAATTAAATTAAATTAAATTAATTTTTAACTGTTGTGCCTAATTAATTAATAATATTATGTATGGTCAGGCATGCAGGCTAACGTATGCTTGACCCAAGCGGCACGCTTCAGTGATGATCAGTGGGGGAGTGGGGGAGCTATGCTGTAGTGCTGCAGCTCGATCTCTATATAAATGAAGTGATCGTTGTGCCGATCTGCAGAAAGCCGTTAATCACAAACGTAGCTTTTAATTAATTTATTAATGGCGGCCGCCCGCTGGTTATCGTTCTTCATCGTAGCTTCCATCTTCGCGGCCTCGCAAGCCGGGAAGATCGCCGTCTACTGGGGACAAAACGACAACGAGAAGACCTTAGCCGAGACATGCGCTTCGGGGTACTACGGCTTCGTCATCCTCGCCTTCCTCTGCGTCTTCGGCAACGGCCAGACTCCCCAGCTCAACCTCGCCAGCCACTGCGACCCCTCCTCCAACGGCTGCATCGGCCTCAGCTCCGACATCAAGTCCTGTCAGGCTAAGGGCGTCAAGGTTCTCCTCTCCATCGGCGGCGGCGCCGGCTCCTACATCCTCACCAGCAAAGACGACGCCCGGCAGGTCGCCACCTACATCTGGAACAACTACCTCGGCGGCCGGTCGTCTTCGTCGTCGTCGCCGAGGCCGCTGGGCGACGCCGTGCTGGACGGGGTCGACTTCGACATCGAGGGCGGCAGCCCGAACCACTACGACGATCTGGCGAGGTACCTGTCGGCGTACAGCGGGCCGCAGGGGAAGAAGAAGGTGCACCTGACGGCGGCGCCGCAGTGCCCCTACCCGGACGCGTGGGTCGGGAAGGCTCTGAGCACGGGGCTGTTCGACTACGTGTGGGTGCAGTTCTACAACAACCCGCCGTGCGAGTACTCGGAATCAAACCCGAGCAGCTTCAAGGAGGCGTGGAAGCAGTGGACCGACGGAATTCGGGCCACCGAAATCTTCCTGGGGCTGCCGGGAGCCCCCGATGCCGCCGGTGATGGTTTTATTCTGGCGAAGAAGCTGATTTCTGAGGTGCTTCCTGCTCTGAAGAAGTCGAGCAAGTATGGAGGAGTGATGCTTTGGTCCAAGTACTACGACGACGAGACCGGATACAGCAGAGCCATTCTGCACTCCGTCTGACAGAAACCCCGCCCGAATTAAATATAACGAAGATTTCAAATCTCTCTCTCTCTCTCTCTCTCTCTCTCTCTCTCTATATATATATATATATATGGGATTTGGGATGATGTGTATTATATATATATACTCTGAAGTATATTAATGGAATGTAGTGTTCCACTTAGGGGTGTGCAAACTATGGTTTAAACCGGAAAATCGAACCGAACCGTTTAAATTTAACGGTTTGGTTTGGTTTAGAA
Source organism: Apostasia shenzhenica (assembly GCA_002786265.1). NCBI lineage: Eukaryota > Viridiplantae > Streptophyta > Magnoliopsida > Asparagales > Orchidaceae > Apostasia > Apostasia shenzhenica. Next base: position 1,591,451 of record KZ451978.1, read on the forward strand.
TCTAGCGGTTTGGTGATGGTTTGATATTTTGAATATTTTGGTTAATTGGTTTGGGTTCGGTTTCACATGTTTGGAAACCAAACCGACCGAATTAACCGAATAACCCAAGTATTTATATTGGGCCGGTTTAGTTGGCAATTTGCCGATTTGGGTTCGCTCATAGATGAGTTCGCGAGAAAGAAGGCTGATTTGACCGACCGAGAAGTTTCAGATTATTTAGGGTTGCGCGACTTGCGCTGTAGATCAAATGGTTGCAGACCAAAAATATGGTTTTAACCAAACCAAACCAAACCGAACCGATATTTATTTGGTTGGTTTGGTTTGGTTTATAATATAATTTGGTTGGTTTGATTTCATTAAACTTAAAACCGAATTCAATCTTTTTTTTTGGTTTGGTCACCAAACCAACCACTCAAACCGAATGCACACCCCTAGTTCCACTGCTGTTTATATACGTTTAAATTATTATAAAACATCTCATAAGTCGAACAATAGCATGAAAATCAAATACAAATCTCATAAACATCAAGAGCATGGATCTTAGAACATAATAATTTTCACAAGAAAATAGCGTACCTAAATTGGATGAAGATGAAGTCATGATTAGAGATTCGAGAAAGCAACGTATAAAATTGGTTTCTCTCCTTTTATCCTACTGATGTTTATGGTACGAAGATGTGATGAATTTTCGTAACCTTAATTTAGGGCAGGGAGAGGACCATATATATATCCAATGTATTAATTCGGTATGTTTATCAAGTAACCAGTAATTGAACGAATGAGACCGCCTAACTATTAAACGTTTTTGGTTGCAGGAATAAATCTCAATTAAGGCCTTCTAATGATTCAATTAATTCTCATAACGATTATAAAATTAATTTGAATCTTTCTTATTTTATAAAAAATATTCTAACAAAATATTCTAACATAAATGTGCAACTGATCGTGATTTGTTTTAGTTCGTAGATTTTACTTATCAGTTAAGGGGTGAGCATTATGTTTCAAAACTCGAAATTTATTTGAAAATCATTCGTATTTTACTCGAATTAATCAAGCTTGATTCAAATTTTTTTACAGCTCGAAGTTAGCTTGCTCGAAATAAAATTGACTCAACCTATAATCAACTAAATAATATTTATATAATGATACATATGGTGACTTTCTGAATATGTATTAAAATATTTTAGGTGCATGCATATTATATGAAGTATATATGAAATAAATTTAAGATATATAAGGAATAGATAAATATATAAAAATGCATATATAACAATATATGCATTTAATTTAAAAATCATTGATCATATATAATATATGTAAAATACTAAGTATCTAATAAATGAATAATTTTGGGTAGATAAATTTTCTGAAAAACTTCAAGAAAAAGTTTTATTCACAGGAATAAATAATACAATAAAAATCTTAAAATATGTAAAAAATATAACTCTTCTGGCTCAAGCTAAAGATAATTATATAGCATTATTTTTTTCCAATATAT
>KZ451978.1:1593103-1655954 GCA_002786265.1 Apostasia shenzhenica
TATATATATATGTAAAGATTTCTCTTGTAATATGATAATCGGCAGGGATGTATTAAATCAATATTTACCACTTACCATACAAAAAACTTATTATATATTTACGATACAACAAACACAGATTAAAATTCCACGAATTTTTAATTATCTTAAATTAATAAGAATGAATTATAAACCCAAAATTTTATCCCTAACAGAAAACTTTAAAATAAAATATATTGAATTATTACAAGAAGTATTTTCTGATAACTCTCTATTATTATTCAACAGAAGCCTACGTTTTTGTACATTAACCACTTTAGACAAAAAAACAATACGAATAAAACCCTTAGTATATTCTGCTCAAGATATAGAAGAATTTAAAAAACAACTAATAGAACTAAAAAAATTAGGACTTATAAAAAATTCATCTGGACCTCATTCATCTCCAGCATTCATGGTAAGAAATCAGGCTGAGGAAAAACGAGGAAAGGTACGAATGGTAATTAATTACAAAAAACTTAATGATAATTTGAAATTTGATGGATTTTATATTCCAAGTACTGAAAGTATATTAAAAAATATAAGCGAAGCAAAATGGTTTAGTAAATTTGATGCTAAATCTGAATTTTGGCAAATAAAGATAAAAGATAATACGTCAAAAGAATTGACTGTATTTTCTATTCCATTCGAACATTTACAATGGACTGTTATGCCTTTTGGATTAAAAAATGCTCCTCAAATGTTTCAGCAGTGGATGAATTCTATTTTTTTATCTTATAATCAATTTATTCTCATATATATTGATGATATACTGGTTTATTCTACTACATATGAACATCTAGAACATTTAGAATTAGCCAAAAAATTATTTATTAGACACAGAATCATTTTAGGAAAAAATAAAATAGAATTATGTAAACAAACAATTGAATATTTAGAAAAAATTATAGATCAGGGAAAAATAACATTACAAGAACATATAATAATCAAAATTAAAAAATTTCTCGATACTTTTGACACTGTTAAACAATTATAAAGTTTTTTAAGAATATTAAATTATGGTAGAAAATATATTCCTAGATTAAGTCAATATACTAAACATCTACAGAAAAAATTAAATACAATCAATAGACAATATAAAAAGGACATTAAAAAAACTATAACAAGATAGAAAACTGATAAGATAAAAATACAATTAAATGAAATTGAGAAACAAGAAATTAAATATTTTAAAACAATTGTTACTAAAATACCAAAAACAATAATACCAACGAAAAATGACCAATTAATACTTTATACAGACGCTAGCAATTATTATTAGGCAGGAGTATTAGTTACAGATCAAAAAGAAATTGTTGGATATACCTTTGATAAATTCATAAAACCAGAAATACACTATTCAACATATGAAAAAGAATTTATAGCAATTTTAAAGTCTGTCACAAGTTTTAAATTTTAGTTATTACCTAGAACATTTCAAATTATAACTGATAATAAATGATTATATCATTATATAAAAAATAAAAAATATGATAACAATAGTCGAAGAATTAGATGACTTTTACAACTAGATGAATACAGTTATACTATTTTCTTTAATCCTAGATTTACTAACATTTTAGCAGTTTTTTTTTCTCGGGAAAATAGTTCGACAAACTCTTTATAATTGTAGGAATCATCATGAATAACTCCTGAAAAGATAAACTGCTAAACTCTGATATTCCTCAGCAGAGGACGTATAAACCTCTTCCTCCATAAATTCTCATATTTTTCAATAGAAAATGTATAATATTTCATCTCCCAAAATGTATAATAGAACTATATCCTTTAAGGAAGGAGCAATAACTATAGACTTTCTTGATAAATATAATCAGCAGATAATATCATCACTAATGGAAAGCACTAGCAACTATAAGTCTGATATACCTATGTCTGCAAAGACATACTATAATAAACAGTCTCTAGAAAATAATAGGAGGATTACAACATAAGCCTTCATTGATATATAATCTTCGTGAGATAATATCTCGTATCTATCATATCGAATATACTCTCCATAACATTACAAATAAACTTCAGAGTGAGGAACAATTTTCTCAGCATCTTCTTCGCAAATGCGAAGAATACCACCCTGAAGAATATGATAAATTATATCATATACTAGAAATAATATATAAACATAAAAATATTAATTCTTCATATATGGAAAAAGCCAAAAGAAAAGAATATCTCAGAAAGGTTATGATGATATTATCGAAGGATTTATAGACAAGAATTTAGAGCTTTGTCATATCTATTAAAGGAGTCATTAATCAGTTTATCTGACAGAAGATAGAGATTGTTTGTGGCATTTACTCCACACATGGAACGCCCCATCGAGCTGGCATCGTCAGAAAACTCATTATAGATATACATAATTATGATGAATGGAATGAATTTCCTTAAATTATCAAGACCATTATATCATCTACAAAGCCATATGATCGAATCCTAGAATTTGAGATAATTTCTACATTCGTTGAGTCAGATCAATATCTAGTCTATCATGCATATCAGATATGACGTCTCACCAGACAAAGAACCAGAGGACAGTCAGTATTAAAAGAATTTTTTGGATATTCATAGGAATATGAAAAAAAACAGAATTTATCAGAATTACTATCAGTTTACCAAGAACGACACAAATATAAATTTCAAAGTAATAGAAGAATTTTAGTATATGATGAAGAAGATTTGACAGAAATTGACACAAGAGAAGATAATAATTTAGATTTTCAATGGGGACCACGAACTGAATAGTTGCTTACTGAAGTTCAAGTCGGATTCTCATTCACACCAGGTAATGTTTCTTTACAGTCTGATTAAAGAATAAGTTCTCCCCAGGGACCTCTTTGTAACTTTTTAGCAATAATTTCAAGATTCTACTGCTTTATCAATTATATGAAGAATCTTCACTTTGTTTCAGCATCAAGCATCTTCATTACAATAATGGAAGGAATATTATACTTTACGTCTGCTTCAAACAATAATTGATGCACTTTGTAATAATCTAACTGCTTTTTTAAATCTATAAAACGGAGAGCTTCTGGCTTGTGGAAGCATCCATTCCTACACTCACTCCACTCTCCACTTCCCTCTCAAGTCTCACCTCTCCTATCCAAATTGGTATCAGAGCTTCTTTAGGTTGTAAGTATTGTAAATTTCTTTAATAAAAACTTTTGTATGTTGTTCTTTATCGTTATGTTAGCTTAAATATTTTGTATGTTTTTTTGATCTGGCTGACAACGTAGCATCGAAAAACTTTAAGTTTATGCTTTAAAACTATAGTTTGAATTTGATTTGTTAAAACCCATACGTTTTTTTCGTAATTATGCCCTTGAATCTCCTATAGGCTGTAAGTGCCATTTGATAAAGTGTATGTTGTGGCAATCCTGAAAAGGTGGGGGTAAGAACACAGGTCATAGGTACCAAAGAAAACAAATTCTTTAAAACTATTAGTTTGTAGAGATGCTTATAAACTTTAGATCTAAGTTGTCACCACTATAATTAAAAAAAAAAACAGTCAAAAACAAAACGAAAATCTGTCTGAACTCAATACAAACATCATAGAAAAATAAAAAAATATTCCATCTAGCATTATAGAAATAAAAACTAAATATTTAAAAGAACTCTGTGGAACAAATTTAACAAATAATTTTAAAATAATAATAGATATGATCAATGAAATATACGATAATATCTCTATTCAGAATCAAACTAATTTAATTGAAATAAAAGAAGACTTAAAAACCATAGAAACTAGAATTCAAAAACCATATAATCTCAAAGAAAATTTTGATGATAATAATCAAAAATATTATCATTGGATGAATGTTCCGCTAAATAAAAATTTAACATCTATTCGCAATAAAATAGAATATATTAATATATTAGAAAACTTTGAAAATTTTGAAGATTATTATAACTTATTTTTAATTAATAAGCAAATTTTAGAAGAAAAAATTCAAGAATATATGGATAATCCAACTTCAGAAAAACTTATAGCCATTCAAGACATATATATAGAAAAAAAAGACTTATTTCATTTATATAATTATACACCTGAATATGAAATATATTCAAATAATGATAATGAAATTGAAAAAAATGAATCCAAAAATTTTCAAATAATTGAAGAAATTCATATGGAAGTAGGAGAACCTAGTAGTCGAAAAAGCCCACATGGTGAACCTCATCATAATTCACCCTATCAATATTTTAATGAATATGCTGATCAACATTTTCAGCTAAAAGAAGAAGATTCTTTTGATGATATATATATAAATGAAAAAGATTTTTTTCAAAATAAATCTCATCAAAAACAAGATCTGTATCTTTTCAATATAGATAAAATCTCAATATTAGAATGAAAATAATATATTTCACAATGGATACAATTAGTTAGAGAATTAAAAAATATTTATGGTTATATGTCTACACAATAAATGTTAGAAATAATAACATCTAAATTTACGGGATCAGCTTCCATGATACTAAAATCTCTTGAAAATTTTCCGCAATTTCAGAAAATTAAGGAAGAAAAAAATAAAGATGATGCCATTGTTCTTCTAGAAAAATTTTTATTAGAATTTTTCACAGGAGGATCATTAGATAATACTAAAGATATAAAAAGAATAGAAATAATATTATCAAGAATGCAAATTGGTAATATATATTTTATTGAAGAATTTTCACAAAAATATATGAAATATGTCTGAAAATTACCTGTTTTTCAATATGATCATTGGACACAGATTTATTTTAATAAACTACCAACCCCATGGGACGAAAAATATAAACGAGAATATACCACATTTATTAATAAAGCATTAACAAAGGATATCACATATTTAAAATGTGATACTCTAACATTAAGAGTTAAATGTGTAATGAACTTATTCATCGAATATTGTCGTGAACAAAAACTAAGAAAATCATTTTCTAAAGACAATTTTAAAGAAAAAATATAAACAATATTGTATTAATGTTTTTTCAACTTATAAATTTGGCATCCTTCCGTCCCGCAGCAAGCGTGGTGGACCTAAACTTAACTATAAAAAACAAAAATATTATTTTCATAAAAAACCTTACTACAAAAAAAAAATCCTTATAAACTTCAATCTAAACGCAAACCTTTCTAGAAGCGTTTCCAATTAAGATATAAACCACATAAGCTTAAAAGAAACAATAAATATTTTAGACGAAAACCAAATTTTTCTAAAAAACTTGTAAATGTTTCAAATGTGACGAAGAAGGCCATTATGCAAATAATTGTAAAAAAGATATTAAAATCATAGAAGAATCTCAACGCCAAACGGTAACTGATTCTTCTAGAAACCTTATTAGAAATAGATTATGAAATTTCCTCCATTGAAGATATTGATAATTTACATATTAATAGTGAATCTGAAAATAAAACAGAAACATCTGATTCAGACTCAGAATCTACTAATTTTAATGATGATAGAAATTATTTATTAATGTTACATGAAGAGACTGATAATGAGAGAAAATATAAAAAAATTAGTAAACACATCATTTGATAATCATAATGAACAATTTATCTTTGATAATAATTTATATCAAAAAATAATTAAATTAAAAAACAACACAAAAGAAAAAGATATATATAAAGAAAAATTTCGTCTACAATTAATAAAGAAAATAGTACATTTTATTGAATACTTTGAAAGTAACACCGATAGTTTAGAAGAACCTACAGCAATAACAAAATTACAGATAATAATCAAAAATAAGATTAAAGAAATACTGAATAAAGTTAAAAATGCAAAAAAAATTAGATACCTTCATTTAGGTTGTATTCAAATAACTATAAAAGCTAATTTCAGAGCTGGATTCGATTCTCTCATAACTTTAATAGTTTCAGATAATAGACTAATAACAACGTTACAATCCCTAATGGGAATAATACGATCAAATTTATTATACCAAGTAATAAATTTCAAAATATTTTCTAATTTTTCCATTAGTTTGAAAGATGAAAATTTAGATCAAAGTCTAATGATATTTCATAAGTTAGAAAATATACTTATGTTAAAAGGAAGTAAACCCTTAACTTTTACATGGAGATTGTTAGGACATTTTTCTAAAATAAATAACGTAGAAATAAAATCAATACCTTCTGATATTAGATTAGATGACTTGCATAATCAATATTCAGAAGTGATATATCCAAAGCAATTAACTAATAAAGATATACAATTACCATTAGAATGGAATCTAAATATAGAGTAAATTAAAAAATATTAATTAATTAAAAAACCACCCACTAAATAATTATATATAAATGAAGGAAGATTATCTATTGGATACAACATACAATTAGATAAAAAATCAAATAATATGAATTTTTCTAAAAGATTGCAAATAAAAGATCTAAATCAAAAAGATTTAGAAGGTAGTCCTAGTACCACGATAATTAAAAATAACATTAAATTAGATCTAAGTATAATAGAAGTTTTAATTAGTTTTAAAGAAAAAACTATTACTTTAAAAGCCCTAATTGATACAGACGCTTCATTATCACATATAAAATCTAAATTAATAGAAAACGACATAACTAAGGCAGAAAAGAAAAGATATTATACTTTCGATAAAACAATACATGAACTTAAATATAAAACTAATATAGATAATCTAATGATTGTAGATATATTTAATGAATTACATAATTTGGAATTTGATATAATATATAGCAATGAAAGAAGTACATTTGATATGCTAATTGGCCAAGATATTCTAAAAAAATATTATCCATTACATATAAATCATGAAATAATACAGTAAAAATTCAAGAAAAAATGATAAGTATTAAACGATTGGATGAATGTAATTTACATACTATAAATATTTTAACTAATCATACCAATAAAATATCTTTTAATAAGAAAGAATATAGTGCAAAATATCCAAAAGAAATAAAAATAGGATATGAATTATATTCATTCGAAGATATTCTAATACAACCAAATACATCTTCAAAAGTCCGAACAGATATAAGTGTCAAAATAGATATTGGATATTATGGATTAATCAAAGGAAAAAATGATTGAGTATTTAATAATGATATGATCATAACAGAAAGAATTGTTAGATCTGATTATAATGGAAAAATAAAAGCAGTAATAAGAAATAATGAACAAAATACCTTGATAAGAATAAGAAAAAATTATAAATTAATCGATCTAATAATATTTCCTATCACAAAACTTGAACTTGAATATGAATCTATATAATATGAATAGACATTTAAATAAAATATGTATTAAAATAGATTTTTCAGGATATAAATTATTTCATATTTATGCTATTATAAATACAGGAGCAACACAGAGTATTATAAATGAACAAATTTGGGTAGATAAATTTTTTGAAAAATTTGAAGAAAAAGTTTCATTCACAGGAATAAATAGTACAATAAAAACTTTAAAATATGTAAAAAAAATATAACTCTTTTAGCTCAAACTGAAGATAATTATATAACATTATTTTTTTCCAATATGTAAAGATTTCTCTTGTGATATGATAATCGGCATGAATGTATTAAATCAATATTTATCACTTACTATACAAACAACAAACAACATATTATATGAAGTATATATGAAATAAATTTAAGATATATAAAGAATAGATAAATATATAAAAATGCATATATAACAATATATGCATTTAATTTAAAAATCATTGATCATATATAATATATGTAAAATACTAAATATCTAATTAATAAATAAATTAAAATTAAGTCGAATTAAAGTCAACCAGTTATTAGCCGTATGTGTGATCCTAGCTAGTTGGATTCCTACCAGATTTTCACATACGTGAAGCTTAATTCTAATGATATTATTTCTAAAAATAGATATTTTATTTTATAAAATTAATAAAAAAATTTAATATTAAAAAATATATAAAATGTGAAATAAAATTATAAAATGTGAAATACAATTATTGAAACAAAACCTATATATATAAACTTAAATGCAGAATAAATAGAATCTTAAATATTTTTGTTGAAATTATTATTTTGGGTTAATATCACACAGGTCCACGTTTTTTAAATCTATCATTCGGGTCCCTAGGTTTTCAAAAAATATCATCTGGGTCTTTTTTTTATTTTTTTATTATTAAAAAATATACAAAATAGAATAACGATACTTCTGTCATAGCGCAGTAGCTGCGCGGCTGCCGGATCTGGAGGAGAGAGGGAAGGTAAGGGTATAATGGTAATTTGTATATTTTTTAATAATAAAAAAATAAAAAAAGGACCCAGATGATAATTTTTGAAAACCTAAGGACCCCGAAGATAGAATTTTAAAAACGTGGACCTGTGTAATAATAACCCTTAAACTGAAAGACCTGGGTGAAATTTGCCCTTAAATATTTTATATAATAATGTAACATTTAGAAACTTTCAGCTGATAAAAATCGTGACATACCAAGCTTACACATGAAAGATGGGATGAAATATATATTCATTTTAATAATAAATTTAAATTTAATATTACATATAGAAAAATAATAAGTCGATGTGAATAGTTACTAAATAGTTTTTGAAATAAATACCAAAACAGAAGTTGCTCGTGCCAACAGTGAGCAATTGATGACGTCCAAAATACGCTTTCTTTATTATATTTTTTAAATAAAAATATATTATTAATTTAAGTTTTAAAAAAATCCCATGTATCTAAAAATTTAAGTTTGTAAATCATGATTTAAAAATAATTTTATATTGTAATTCTAATACTAACTTCATAAAATTTGCATCAAAATTTTCACATATAATCATTACAATTTATAATAAGATACCATACAAAAATTTACATATCTTTTTTTTATGAAAATAAAAAAACTTACATTTCTGAATATATAAATATATATATAGAGAGAGAGAGAAATTAACAGTGACCCTGGATGGGATATTCTGCATATTTGTGGGCACTGGAGAACATGGTGGATCTCCAGCACCACTACCACTACCACTACGGGGCAAATGAAGTCATGCTGGTGGTCGAAGTTTACAGAGTTCTGAGAGATGGAGCTCCGTATCCTCCCGACCAACAAATCAAAGACTTTGATGGAAAAAAATTCGCTTTTCCCCTTTCACTCTTAAAGTAAAACCCTGTTTGCTGCTAGAGTGAGTTTTACGTGCTTATATATATCTTTGAACCTCACCTGCCATTTTTATTTCAAATGTAGATGGAGCATATACAATATATTTTTAAATAATATGTGGTTTGTTTGGTCCCACGATCGATCGATCGAAGGAAAAGAGTGATTGACAAGATTATGATTTATAACTATACTAATATGGTACTGATTAATCAGTTCTTCAAGCAAGCTTTAATGAGTAATCGAATATGTTTATCAAGCCATTTATTGAACTTTGAACAAGCTTGTAAAATGAATTGTTAGTAAGTTGTCTGAAAACTGGAAAGATATTGCTGTGGTTGATGGTGATCATGGAAGAGATAGATGAGAGATGAATCAAGTGATTTTTTGAGTAGAGTGAGAATTACAGTGGTGTTTTCTATTAATATGTTGGTTTTCAATCTTAAGTGACAGGTCTTGGTTCATGTTCTATACTCTAAACTGGCTGGAATTTCAGTTCCGTTTGAAGTCTTCTTTGAGTTTTCTTTGATAAATGACATTTAATTAGATTTTTGAGCTTCGTCCCTTTTTTTTATTCTCTTTATTGGATTTACGAACATTCCCTTTATTGGATTTGAATAAATTGAAATGTGTAATACTTGATCCACTGTGTTTTACTTTTGTTTTTTTTGCCCCTGGATACCGTAATTCTCTCACTCCACTTAGAAATTACTGTAATGTATTCAAACCCGAGAACTTCCGGAATCTAGATAAGCTCCTTCCTCACAGAGTTAAGAGAGCATCAGCTGATCCAACATGAAAGGCTTTTCTCTGAAGCTCCCCCATTCAAAAAATTGCATCTCATTTCCTAACTCTATCAAGTATGACATGCCATAACATATCATTATCGAAATATAGATCTACTTGATCCAACACATATTCAGATAAGCTTGAAACGAGATATATGATATATCATGGTATGTGACATTTGATAAGAGGCAGGAAATGAGAAGAAACTTTCTGTATGGAAGAGCTTCAGAGAAAAGCCCTTCTACAGTAATGTTTTGCGTCAGTTTTTTCATACTAATCAGGAATTAATCAAGATATTATTTTCATCTCTTGAGTGCATAGTAATTCCAACCATATGCAGTTCTTTGTGTTCAATCAGTGGTTATAGAAAACAATAATGAATGTTCAAGGTTCAAGTCGGGGAGACATTTTACGCGTCAATGCAAATAAACTACACTAAATGTGACATGAATCAAGAAAAATGAAATATATAAAAAGCCAAGCCCATGGGAAATCCTTCAAAAGGCTTTGTTGAAAAAAACATTAGCTACTAAACAGATAATGGCATCCCCAATCAGAGTTGCAGAAGAAAGGCTACTTACCTCTAGTTATCTGCTAATCAACCCCTTGTGGAATGTTCCCAGGATAATTAGTGGAAGCAGTATCAGAGCCAAATAAGCTACAAAAGTGTTTGCATTTCATTATGAAATAATCCAAAGTAATAGATAGAAAATGTTTTACACTCAAAACTTTAACAGCCATGCAATCAGCTTTATGACATGTAGTTCAATAGGAATAAATATCGATTCTGTATATGACTACTACCAGAATGTTCAGAGTTACACGAGGTGTGCTAACTTTGTTGCCAAAGCAATAAAAGTGTCTTTATTAATATATTTAGATTCTCACCTGCTATCAACCAAGACTATTGAACGAAGCTCGCAATTAGCAAAGCTGTTGAAGAAAAAAAAAGTGTCAGCTCCCAAAAGAAGCCACTTATCAATCTAAATGACAGGATTAAACTGCATCTCATAAAGCCTGATACTGCATTGAACACATGCAGCAAGAAAAGTTAGACGAAGATATACTTGCAACCATTTTAAGGAGCGGAATATTGACTACATGTTTTATGCGTACCAAAAAAGTAGGCAAATACATTTGCTACAGATGCAATGGACCACAACATGCATGGGCATATGAAATAATAGTGTAAACTCTAGATCTTATCTCCCCTATCTTAGCAGACCTGAAGTTAAACCACTTTCCTTCAAGAAGGCACCACTGCCTTTATTCACACAAACCAGAAGGAGTTACTATTCGAGCTCATTATACAACAATAATAATTAAGTTTTTATCCCACAAAATGAGGTTGCGTACATGAATCATTTGTTTCCATTGCACTCTATCAAATATTAAGTTATTTATTTTCAAGTATGTAAGATTCTTCTACATAGTTTTTGTCATAATTTTTTTGATCTCCTTTTTCTCTTCTTACATGAGCAAAATCTAATAATTCAACTCTCATTACTGAGGCTTCTGTTGGCCTACAGCTTATATGCCTAAGCCAACTAAGCCCAATTCTCTTATTATATCCTTTTGTGTATACCCACTCATCTATCTTAACATCCCAATCTCTATAATACTTAGTTTATTTATATATTTCTGATTTATAGGTCAACATTTAGTACTACATAATATTGCTATTCTAATAGCTATCTTATTACATTTACGAACTCAAACTATTAAATGAAGTAGAATATCGAAGGAGGTTTTGTCCATGATTTTGTTATCCAATAAAATACCTAGGTTAGTGGAGCCTAGCTTATTTAGTGGAGACAAGAGAACCCATGAAGTAAACTAAAAAAAGAGGCTTGCAAGCACAGACAGAGTCCAAATTTAATCTAAATTGGACCAATTCTTTTGATAACCTCAGTGTCTGATTTAATTGAAGATAAACTAAAGTGGATGAATGGACATACACGAAAGAATAAAATAAGAAATAAGTACATCCGTAAGAAAATTAGAGTAGCTTCAATTGGAGATAAACTTAGAGAAAATTGACTTAAATGATTTAGACATATATATATCATAAATAGATTGAAGCTCCAGTAAGAAGAGTTTGGTTATTGAGAATCTATTATTTGATAGAGTGCAACGGAAACAAAAGATTCATGTAGTCGACCTCATCTAGTCGGATAGACTTGGTTGTTGTTTTTGTTGTTGGTGTTTGATTTATGTTGTTAATTTCATTTTTTTTTTTAAATTTAGTTGTTATTTTCTGCAATACTAGTTTCAATGAGATATTTTTAGTAATATTTCTTATAAGATCTTCAGTTTCATACCAAAATGTATAAAGGCCTAATCAGATCTTAGTAAAGGAAAGAAAACTTTGAAACGTCAAAAGAAAATAAATGCATTTCAACTTACTGTTTGCTGATGTAATCCTTGATTAATGGGTGGCTATCTTTACCAAATTGATTTAGTGTATGGAACAAAAATCCACTATGTGTCACAACAGCTATTTCCCTCTCTTTTCTCGTCCATAACCTGAAAAAAGAAAAGCAAGGCCACACATTATTATTTATCATGTTTGTTTTGGGTGATTGCCCACAAGTGGTGTCACCAAACATCATAACGGTGATGGCTGAGTGCGGTTTTAGAAGTCATCCAAGATATGAAGCATAAATACTTAAAAAAACTACGCCGTATCCGTGTCGAACACATGGACACATGGGGACACTGTGTCGGATATGCCACGTGAGGTGTTCTAAGACACGCAAAGACACTTTGGGATACCTTAAGACACTTCTGGAATGCTTCTGAATTGCAGTACACTTTTGAGGTACAGAACACTTCTGAGACACATTAAATATAATTGCATATATTCAATATTAATGTTAAATTTATTTATTAATATTATATTTTTTAATAAAACTTATTGATATATCTACCTCATGTTTATTCTTTTTATTAATATTTAAAATTTTTTATTATTGTTAAAATTTTATCTAATAAAATTAAAAATCTAGCTATTATTATTATTAAAATTTTATCTAATATAAGTCAAAATTCTAAATTAACCATGCTAAATCAATTTTTTTCTCCCTTGCTGCCTTTGAGCCTTACAAAAATGAACTAATCGCAAAAAATTTGAAACTCTAGCTTCATCTTTATCCTTCTCTCATCCTCAATACTGAAAGCTCTTATTTCCTCTTGCTGTCATGCTCACTGTGATTATCTTGACAAGTAAAATTGTATTATCTTATTCTCTCACCCACTTTGCAAAGTGAACTCTAAATTTACATCCCAAATCTCTTCAATGTTAACGTCTGTTCTCAAGTTCTCATCTGGATCCTATGAGATTTCAATTCACAAGTTGTTTATACTTAAAAAATTATATTTGTACTATGTTTATGTATTTTTTTAAAAATAAATTGTTAATTTTATTATTATTATTATATTTGACGTGTCATGTCGTGTCCGTGTCCTATATTTTAGAAAATTATCGTGTCGCAGTGCTGTGTCATGTCGTGCCCCCATGTCTCCGTGTTGTGTCTGTGCTTCATAGCATCCAAGAAATATAGGCTTTAAAGTGCTCTAGGGTTGATTTCCTGGACAAAAATATTATTACAAGTCCTAAAGAGCCAAGTCAAAAGAAATAGAGTTGAAAATTAATGGCTGCTGGTGGTGGATTTCTAGATTCTATTTTCAGGTTCTAAGTCCGTGTCATAACACCCTATATGTAATGAAATGATAACAAATATTTAGTTAAACACTCGTAGGAACTTTTCAGAGCATATAACATGAGCCTAAGATCAATGAAACCCACGATTTGCATTTATACTAACATAAATCTTGTTTAATTCACAAGAGAAATAGTGTAACCATGAAAGGACTAAATTATGTTGCATGTATCCAACAAGAAATTGAAAGTTTGGAGATGTATGACCATAAAGATTTAAATTAAAACAGAAATATCCCCTGAAAGTACAAGTTACAAGAGAGCATCAACATATAGTAAACATCAAAGTGCAGCTCACGAGGGATCTAGCTAAAAAAATGGTTTACAAAAGGATCACAGGAACAAAACAGCAAGCAAAATCTGAAACTTAAATAAGTCTAGGTGTGACTTAAAAGAAACCTTTAAGCACACCTAGATGGAATCACAAAAGGTTACTCCTCCGAACCATTGGCCACAGGCCTCTTCCCAAAACCTAAACTAAAACCTCCATAGTTCTCAACCCACTTCACTTGCTCTGACATGGAAAATCATCTCACAAAACCTTAATCATCATTAGCTATGTTCTCTGCCCTCTATACTCCTATATAAGTGCCCTCACACCAAAGAACCCCTGCATCATCTACAATCCATCAATGAAATCAATGGCTCTAAGATTGGGAACGTGCTGCATACACTTGCTGGAATGGGCTATCGGCAATCAGCTAAACAAATACTCGTCCATTGGGATGGATGATCCATTCATTTGAACGAAAAGTTTGATCAAATCAATAGTTAGTGATCTTTGAGTAATTGGGAGGCCTATTGGAGTTACCAGATAATTCAATCAGGTCAATAGCTGGCGCTCCTCATCTCTCTGTCTCAATGGTCTAATCAAGAACAGACTTTATGATTTATGGTCCAATCAGTCTCTATTTAGGCAGTTATATCACGAACGAACTATCTAATATATGGATTGACTAGTCTACCTTCCTCCACTTTTTTCCATAAAATATCCACAATAGAGTTCAAAGAATACATACCTCACTTTAATACAAAAATATAAAATATTCATACAAATAGCATGAACATAAACATGAAACCAAACAAACCCTACAACAAGTAGATGAACAAAACTAATACTGATAAATGCAAACTATAAAACAAAGAAATGATATGGGGACACGAAAACACGATACAGTGCGACACGTTGACATGATTTTTTAAAACATAGGATATGAATATGGCATGACACGTCACATACAATAAAAATAAAATTAACAATTCATACTTAAAAAATACATAAAATATATAACAAACTTGATTTTTTAAGTATAGACAACTTGTGAGTAGTACAAAAATCTTACAAAATCGTAATAAGAACTTCAGAAGAGACATTATAGGAATTGATGAGATTAAAGATGTAAATTTAGGGTTCGTTTTTCAAAGTTAATGGGAGAATAAAAGAAAATAAAGTTTTACTTACCAAAAACCACTGCAAACACAACAATAAGAGGGGATAAGAGCTATTGGCATTGAAGATGACAGGATAGAGGAAGAGCTACAGTTCTATTTTTTTTTTGATTGATTCATTTCCACGAGGCTCGAAAGTAGTTAGGGAGAAAAAATTTTGATTTAACTTAATCAACTAAAAATTGACTTATACTAAACAAAATTTTAATAATAATAAGAGATATGTTTTTAATTTTATTAAATTAAATCTTAACAAACAAATTTAAATATTAATAAAGAAAAAATAAGAGAGAAGTTTTTCATAGGTTTGAATCTTACATTTAGTATTAATTAAAAATATAATATTAATAAATAAATTTAATATTAACATTAAATGTATCCAGTTCTATCCTATAGGTATCTCAGAAGTATTATATATCTTAGAAATATCCTACTAATGGATATTTATATATAAATAAAAATTTATTTATTAAATTAATGGCCTTTATCCTACAAAAGTATAAATATTTATATATTTAATGTATAAATATTCAATGTATATATCTATGTTATTTATATATTTAATTTATATTTTCTAGTACAAACTCTCTGAAAGTCCCTCGAACTTGAGACATTGACATCCCAAGCCACTATATTGATACATTAAATATATAAATAATGTAAATACTTATATACACTGATGTACAATTAAAAATTATTTTTTATATCACTTGTTACAATAGAATTCACTGTTTAAATAAAGGATTATGCAGTTGATCCTACCTAGTAGGATAAAGGCACAGTTATTGTTGTTGTTGTTCGAAGAATGATTTTTAATACCTCTACAGTGATGCAAGTCCATGTGGAACAATTCCTGGGAGGGAGGAATCTAAATGGAACGTTTTTAATTTTGTGGATCTGCGTAGAATAAGAGAACTGCTTTTGGGTTAAAAACTCATTTTACTCCTGCATCACTGTAGCTTAACTAGTTTTGATATAAGAAATGAATTACTTGATTTTTTATTTGTATTTGTAATATTATTATGCATAATGGCCATTCAATTTTCATAATTGTACATCAATGTATATAAATATCTTTATTCTTATTTTATTTATATTTGAATTTTCTATATCACGTTCTACAATAAAATTCATTGTTTAAACAAATAATTCATATAGTTGATCCCACCTAGCAGGAGAAAGGCTTGATTGTTGTTGTTGTTGTAAGAATAATTTTTAATGGGAAATTTTACTTTAATATTATTACTCAAAAGAACCTATAATTTGCATTACAATCGAAACTTAAAATCAAATTGAAATTGATTAGTTTGAAGTCGAGCTGACAGGGCTCGAAAGTTTCGATATCAAGTTGGCTTTGAGTGGAAAAGAACTCTATTTTCTAGTACGAATTCTCTGAAAGTCCCTCGAACTTGAGACATTGACATCCCAAGCTACTATATTCTATATAATAATTGATTTAAGAAATTGCAACTTAACTCTCTTTTATCAAATGAATGTGCTTATCTCTTAGTTTGGACTCTAGAAATCCAATGGAAATCACAACTTCTGAAAAGAAATTACCAGTTGATAAATTTCATTCCCCTAACTGCAACTTCATCATTTGCTTCTCTTACATCTGGTTTCCACAAAATATCTTCATCATTTTCAATCTGGAGAGAGCAAAGATTGTTATAACTATCATTTTACCAAGCCTTATGTAATCAAAAGTAGAATTCACCAGTGAAAAATCAACTGCAGGAAAAAGTTTTTTATAGTCGCTGATGGTTCTCCTCCTATCACATGGGTGGACTCCCTGTAATAGCAGCAATACAAAATAAGTACCTTTAGCAAAGGCTACCATGAAACACAAATTATTAGAAAAAAAAACTCCTAGTCGACTCGGGTGAAATGTGTAACCATAACACACCATAGCAAGGATTATAAGGGCGTATTAAATCACAACATAAAACAATAAATGATACAACAAAAACAACAAAGTCCTTAATCCCAAACTAGTTGTTGTTGGCTAAATCGATTTCTTTTTGTCCATTCAACCTATGTAAAGTAATGCTCTACATGAGTGCAAGTAATTCGAGGTCACATTGAATGATCATATGAACGCTAATCTATTGTGTGACCCTAGCTCTTTTTACTGTACTGACATGCAATCTCTCACATTCACGTACAAGTGCCCCTATTGATTCGTGATTATAGACAACTCCATTATACATGTTTTGACCACATTAAAATATCAACTTTGATAGGTATCCAAGAAGGCCCACAACCTTTATAGCGCTTTATCTTCTTTAAAACTCCTTTCACTTAATCAATTTGAACTTTTTGTTTTCATTTCTTCGCAAAAAGTATTCAAATCCTCTAAACTAGTTTGATGCTTCTCCTAAAGATCTTGTCAAAATTTATTCTCCATCTCTCCTGCATATCATCATTTTTTACAAGATACTATTGCTTTCATCGCTAATGCATCTCAGATTATTCAAATCTCAACATTCCTCTACTTTGATATCAAGTTAATCTATATCTTGTTTTTGGTTGTATGCTTCTTGTGTAGATCTTCTAGAGGTTTAGTTATTGCTTCCCAAACAATCATGTTGGTCTTCTTCTTAGCCCTTTTGTAGTTTTTGTAAGTAGAATCCTCTTGGCAAATTAGTAGTTAAACAATATCAAAACATATACAAGTATAGGAAACCGATAAGAGTGTGGATAATAATTTTAGTACTATATTGATTAATGGGCATGTGGATAATAATTATAGTACTATACTTTTTTAGAAAAAAGTTTAGTACTATATTTGATGAATAGGAAGTGCGCATTTTTTCCCAACAAGGTCAAGTGAGTAGGAAAAGAATAAAAGACAAATATGAGGCTGCAACATAAGAAAAGCACCAACAACAACCAAGCCTTAATCACAAACTAGTTGGGGTTGGAGAATATGAGGCTACAACATGAATTAAGTAATTTGTTTGTTGGAAATATGAAAACTCAGATTGACGACCAAAATCTTAGGGCTTTATAGCTTTATGATGCAAAACATACCAAATGTTCCCTGCATGCTTCAACAGCTATAAAAGGAGGACAATCTAAACTTGAGATTGCAAGATGATCACTGTTGCCAACATTTTCCACCATCAAAGGGGGCCCTTTGACTCCATCCACCAAGCTCTGACCTCCAAAAACCCCTGCTGCAGTTTGCATTGTTCTGTAACAAATCGCAGAAGAGTATAACTATAAGAGAACTTTTTGTAAGATGCATCCTCGTAAGGATAGAGTATACTAATTCTAGAACACTTCACTGTTAATAATTTTCTCTCATGACATACTCATAACAAAAAAGGTTACTTCCATACGGAATACTGTCATGTGGTCATCATTCCTTAAGTAGCTTGATTCATAAGTATAAATGCTAAACCAACAAACAAGTTGAAACTCATCATGACTAGAGATTTTTGCTTTTAGTTTTTTATAGCAATGGTTCTACTAATTTAGCTCCCTAGATGATGGTCAATGACAAATGAATGAATATTGTGACTGACCATGTCTAATAGGAAACCATTCCTGGAATCATTTCGGGAGAATAAGGTTGTTTGTTTAGTTAGGTTAACTTTAACCTAAACTAAAATTAACCTTATAGATCATATCATACACACATTTTAAACTAACAACATTTTTAAATCTACAAAAACTATAATATTAAAATCAAATTTACTTTACTAACTATACAAAATAAAAAAATTTATTTTACATCCTACACACATCTTAAAATTAAATTAATTTTATTTAAATCTTTCACAATTCTCATAACAAAAATATCACATCAGAGATTAACTTTTACCCAAATAAAAAATCCACAAACAAATAGCTAAACTATAAGACTAAAATACTATGGATTAGCAGAAATGTCAATGCCAATAGAAGTACCTCAACAAAGGAGAAGTAATAACAAGATCAATCTTCTTAGACAGTCCACAAGCAATCACATGCTTACGCAAATTATCAACCTGATAGTATGGAGAACAATCTGAGAATGCTAAAAAAGTGAAACAAGGGGTGCTGAAAATAGATGTTCAATGCCATGCAGATATTAGAAAAGTTAAACCAAGCTTCAAATCAAGTATAAAGGTTAAAAAACAATTTATTACAAAAAATCATGTTCCATTCCATTTTCCCAAAGCCACTATTAACCTACAAGATAACAGATTTTCCTCTAGTTCAATTCTTTCAGGAATAAATTCCCAAGACAACATTGAAACTTTTCCTATCGTATCTGATTTTTAACACCACTTTGATGTAATTAGAGAACCTTTAGTAAAGTGAAAAAAATAAATAAATATATCATAGTTGTCATTGGTGGTCTAATTAATCACATGGCATTAAACCACAAGATACAACAGAATTACTTCCGTGGATGCACGAGTAAACCCGGACTAACAATGAAAAGGATATATAGCCCTATAAAGAACAAAGCTGTAAACCTTTAAGAGCCTATCATCACATAATTATCGAGACTTGCATTATCTATTTTAAAATCACAGCTAAGGCAACTATGAAATTTTCATTTCCATTAACATAAGATAATAGCAAATTTATTTAGGATTCCAAGATTTAATTCCAATAAATTATGACCATTAATAACATCCTAAAGTAGATCAACAGAGATCAAATGTGGAAATGAAAAAAAAAGTAGAGACCGACCTCTTAATAAATCTTAAATATATAGACAAACAATAACTAGGAATATGCAGCAAACAGTGCTGTGGGAAAAATGACAACACTATTATCTCCTATCTTCAAGTAACTTTTCCCAAATGAACTTCAAAAATTGCTACTGTACATTCAAGGACAAAGGTATCTTGCACTTATAGAAGTTTTATTGACAGTTCTTACTATCCTTGGCTTCATGCTAAAACCTTGTTGAGCCAGTGCATTTGCACGATATTCTTCTTACTTGGCTAATGCTTCCACCTTTCCTCTCAGTTGCACAAGTACCTACAAAATACTATTTTCTCTCTCTTCAGCACTTAAGCATTTATTAGCTTATTCTTGACATCAATAATAGTTCATGCCATCCTGGCACATTAACTATATAATTTGATTCAATTCTTGACCATTGTCCAACTTCACCAACAAATTCTCCATTTTGTTCATGCAAGTTTGAAGCTCATGTAACATACTAGCAATCTTGATTGGAAACCACTACGGTAGTAATCTATCTACTGAATACCTAATAGAAAGACTTAGGTGAGATTGGAAGAGGGGCTTGTACTGAGAAGGTGTGATTAGGTAGAACACTGTACACATCAATTAGGAAAGGTTGACAACAAAAATTTCGTTACAACACATGTAATTCTATATCTTCAAAAATATCACACAACTCAATTGTTTCCTTGATGTTGATGATCAATACATGTCTAGAAAATTTGAGCCCTCGATGAATATATGTGAACTTTGTGAAGAATTTCAAAAATTAAAGTAACTTATATAGACTTTTGATAAGAGTCTTTCACATGAAATGGCATGCCAAACAAATGGAAATAAAGCTGTTCATGAATCTACAAATTATGTTTCCAAATTATTTAGCAGGCTCTAGATGATAAGCATATTTAAATATATATTAACTGATTAAACTCAACAGTAGCCTGCCCAATACTAGACTTGCAGGACGGTTTACATCAGCAGCTGATAAACATAAAAACACCAAAATATTAAAAAAAAATGCCTAGTCAATTTTTTGTTATATCTCATAATAAACATCATTTGCAATGAATGATATAGTTTTAATAAAAAAGAAAAAAAAATTAGAAGTTGGGATCTTGGATAAGCATCCTAAAAGCATAGAAATTCTTAATTCTTAATAAAAAAAAAGTGGGTCGGGCTGGCGTATAAAGGTGATAAAAGTCCATACTTGCCTCGCCCCAACATAAGGTTTCTGAAATTCGGCCGTAACCTATGATACTATAACAACAAAACAAAATACAGCAGGTACAAAAGATTCAATCATCGTCGAGAATCACACAAAAATCGGATGGGAGGGACATGCTCCCGTGCCATTCAACATCATCTAAAAAGAAAAAAGAAGTTACAAAATATGCCCTTTTTTGTGGCTCTTTATATATGAGATATCCTAAATGCCTTAAAGGCACAAATAAGGTAGGAAATCTGAGTCATGGTCCTTTCTGAAGGACGTCCTCTGGCTGCCCGGTGATGGTCATTAATGGTGATGACAGAGTCGCCCTCAATCCAAATCTCGTCTGCCATGTCTGCCCAACATAATTTCTCACATGCAAGCACAAACACTTCCCATGAATATGAAGTTCATCCCCATACCTATTCTATGAGGAGTGAGTCGGAGCCAATCAAATAGATTTGGGTATAAATTATCATGCCAAATAATGAATGTTAATTATGAAATACGACAAGATTCTCAAAGCGGAGGAATCGGATAAGATGTCTATCATATAAAAGTTGTTAATTATGACACAAGGCGGATACTTAAAGTGCAAGAATTAGATAAGAGTATGCCCATCAAGTTGGAGGAAATATTATTAGACTACCATCTGATTACCATACATGAAGCAAAGTGTTGTACTCTCAAGTGGCAAAACATCAACAAACATAGAGTAGCTTAGATGTGGATGCTCTAATGGATGATTAGTCGCGCTAGAGTAGATCGTATTAGAAGGATTGTATCAGGGTGAGGATGTGTGTGACACCCATGGAGGTAAGATAAAACAAATATGTTTAAGGTGGTTTGATCACATCTATCATTAACCTATAGAAGCATTAGTACATCAATGAGTAGTCACACTAGAGTAGATAATATTAGATGTGATCACCGTGCTAAACTTAAATTGCTTGTAACTCATAGAGAGTATAGCTTGAAATAGAGCTGCATGGAGAAGAAAAACTCATGTAGTTGTAACTAACTAGTTTTCGAAAAAACAAAAAAATCTATAAGTCATACGCAGCATGATACATGAGCACCAATTGTAAAGCCTACCTGGTTAGGTTCTATCATCACACAAAATCTAGCAGGCTTGGAACAAACAATAGAGCAAGTGTTGGGGCATTAACCTTGGTAATTGAGGAAACATTAGAAACCTCTCTCTAGCTTATGGATGTTAAGAGAAAACATGACATCGAACATAGAAACAAAATAATTTTATGTACAAATACATCTCAAAAAATAGAATAGGTGATAGTGCTAGCTCACAACTCAGCAAAAATTTACTTGCTTCATAAGTGTCAAATACTAGCTCCAAAGCTTCCAGTTTGTAAGTCTACCAGCAAAGACAAGACTACAAATTGACTAACTAAAAGCTTAAACTTATAGGTTATGACCTAGAAGTACTTTATATTCTTACGCGCCCCCTCACGTGGAGCTTATTGAATTGCAATGTGGATTCAAGATAGATTCCTTGTACTTGTTTAACTTTATAATAGAAATAGGTGGGAGACATTAGGGTTCAAACTTGAGACCTCTATATCATGTCCAATCTTTGTTAACCGACCTAAACGAGAGGTGAGAATTTGCTCGAAGATCGATAATCACTCGATGTTTGGATTGATATTTACCTCAAATCGAGTTCGACCTAAATTTATTGAGCGGAGCCACAAGCCATGGTCGGATCGGATCGACTTGGCATGATCTCTATTTTTTTAAATATTAATAATGTATTCAATCATTTATTATAATGATTTTATTACTTAAATATAAGTTTGTGTTAGTTGTTATTACGGTAACTTTTAAGTGATTTTGAAAGTATGGTTGATCCAATTTTATGTCCTAGCTGAGGCATTTTTAAAAAAAGTTTTAATTCTTAAAGAGTTTGTGTTGGTTCAATTAAGGCCCGAGCCAGCTCGAAGTAGAAACGAACTAGTTCGAACTCGAATCAAATTGAAGCGAGCCGAGTTTAAGCCGTGCTCAACTCGGATTGAACCCGGAACGTTCTCACCCCTAACCTAAATGTTTGAGCTTATGGCCTATGGCCCATATGTTCTTGCAAGCACAATAAGATCTCAAGAAAGAATGACAAAATATGCATGAATTTAATACTAATATGCATATAAGTGAAGTAGCACACCCAAGAGAATGGGAAATTGAAACATACTAGTGGCATATATTACTAAAGTGTAACATTCTGTGATCCCATTGTAGAGGTATTGTCTGCTTTAGCCTTAAGAAAACTGTGTGATTTGAGTACTTCCCAAAAAGTCACCCATCCCAATATTATTCCAGCTTAAGCACGCTTAACTATGGAGTTTTCCATCATTAGCTTCACAGTTTTACCCCAAAAGGCGTATCTACCATTTGAGATCTCATTATCTACTTATATAACTCAGGATCTCCCTCGCTTTCCGATGTGGGACGATTCATTCCCGTGCCTCTCTCACCACTCATTATTAGGCCTAGAAGCCTACCAGAAGCCACATATTACCTCAGTGATTCATTTCTTTTAGGATATCACCCGACAACCACTCCCCGCCTTCTTTGGCCACGAGCATCACAGGCTCATCAACTTCCACTTGGTTTGTCCTCGAACCACATCGTACTATGGGAGGTTAGTTCTGATATCATATTGTAATATCTCGTGATCCCATTGTATAGATATTGTCCGCTTTGGCTTTAGAAAAACTGCATGACTTTAGTACTACTCAAGAGGTCGTCATACATCCCAGTGCTACTCCAGCCTAAGCACACTTAACTATGAAGTTTTCTATCATTAGCTTCATAGTTTTGCCCCAAAAGGCGTCTCTACCATTTGAAATCACGTTATCTATTTATATGGCTAAGGATCTCTCTCCCTTTCCGATGTGGGACGATTCATTCTTGTGCCCCTCTCACCGCTCATTATTCAGCCTAAAAGCCTACCAGGAGCCCCATTTTACCTCAGTAATTTTTTTCTCTTAGGATATCACTTGACGATCATTCTCCGCCCTCTTCGGCCATGGGCGTCACAGTTCTGTGACATCCTGGATACTAATACTCGGTTTCCCTTTTACAATTGGCCGAGCTACTAGTAATCAAGACGTCAGACATACAATTTGAATAATATACAATATATAATTTAAAAATCCACTTGCCGCAACTTTGATATCTTTTATCATATCCCATGATCCTTCTAGTGTCATACTTGCCACCAAAAATAATAGGAGTCCGTTAACATAGAGTAAAGCAATATCTCAGTAATAATAATATAATATAAATATTCAAAATATGTACAGATATTATAAGAAATGTTACAAATAATATCATGAGATACTCAATAACTATCCACATAAATATAATTATATAGCAGGCCTCATATTAAAATTACGTTCGCATGTGTAACAGAAATATCATAATATAACATATAACGTAAATAATCAATAAAATTACTCCACCTTGACTCGTATATCATACTGTTAAAGCAATATAATCGTAGCATATAATTTCGTCAATTATCATCATATATTCTCATTTCTCTAAACTCACATAATTTCGTGATATCATAACATTATTCAGTTTAGTAATGTGAATTTATCATTTTTATACTCTTTCACCTAGAAGGCTGACAAAAGTCCCAACAACTTGTTATTTTAAAAGCCTCACCAGGAGTCACACCTTGCATCGGTGACTCTATTTTAGGACATTACCCAGCGTACACTCCCCGCCCTCGTCGGAACATTATAAGCAACTTTCCGTTCTCGTCGGTTCTTAGTATACAAAAAAAGTTTTAGTACTACATCACCTCATAGATCATCAAATCTAACTCATTTCTATGTTTAATTAATAGAATACTTGACTTAACACCACAATTTCATATTTTCGTAGTATTATATTTATATTCACAAATATAACAATAATTCAACATTAATTTTAGGGGAAAGAATTACCTACTTTATTTACTTTGCTTCTTCTTCTTCTTTCTCTTGCTGCTACTGCAACTACTTCTTTTTTTGAGCCGGCAGAAGCAGAGAGTGGAAAGGAGAGGAAAACCAAGAGAGGGAGAGAAAGAGAGATAATTCTCTCTTTTTTTTTTTCTAAGGCACTCAGGTGGCACACAGAGAAAGGGCAGGGAAAGGCGGTTCCAGTGCCATCCTTATCCCATTTGATAGAAAATTGTAATTTGGTCCCTCAACTTTTGTTCTCTTATAAATAGGTCTAAAATATTTACATTTAGGTTCAAAATTATCTATTTTGAGTCCAAATCAGCTTTAATTTTTAAATCTGAAATCAAATTCTTGGATGTGACATAAGATGTGCTACATGTCTCAAGCAAAACTCTATCCTACGAAAAGTACGAACACAATTAACCCTTACTTGCTTCCAGCCTCGAGGTGTAAGGCGGGCATCAAAAAGTTCTTCTTTCAAGTATGCATTATGGTTCTTTTCACCTTCCACATTATGAATACCCTGAGCATGCCTAACCTAGTACAATTTGGTGAAAAAGGAATCATCTTTTGTTTAGATATCAAAATAGAAGACAATATGTCATTTAAGAAAACACAAACCAAGTGTATAATTTTACAGCAGTGTAGCGGCAACATAGAAGAGATATGGCTTGCTTCCATACCTGTAGAAAAAATTAAATTGAGGTTCACTGAAAAGTTATTGGTTAGATGTAGGGAAATGATGAACTCCCCCCTCATAAAACATCTATTTGTAAAGTAAATATCATTAGTGACATCTCATAATAAAGTAAGATAGTTTTACTAGCTAAAAAAAAAAAAAAAAGATAATTTTACTAGCGCAAACTTGATTGTTTCTGCACCACCCTAGGAGTTTGGATTTTCCTTGCACATTCTGAAAATAAGTCTGTATGATGATGCTATCTTAAAAATGAGCCATAAAAATTATGTAAACTACAAATAGAGATACTACCCTTCATGGGATGCAGGTAACATGCATAGTGTAGGATAGTGAGCAAAGGAGTGAAACCTACCACGGGTGATGAAGATGACCAATAGAAAAGAAGTACCAATACACAAGAGAAGAATTCTACAAACCAAAAGGAAATATATAAAATATTTGCTCAAATTATAAGCGCCTTACACTAATAGAGTACAGAAATCTCCTAGAAAAATGTGATAAGAACAAGATTTTAGCACAAACCAAATAAATAAGATGAAATACCTTGATTAAAATCAAAAAAATTCAATTTTTAGATAACAATATATATATACACAAGCAGCAAAAGATGCTAACAATAATTAGTCAATTTATAATCTATCGAAAGTGAAAAGATGAATCAATAGATTCTCACTCAAACAATGCACAACCACCATGGGTTACATTCATCAGATTATGACTATAAATTAATTGGGTAAAACGTAATACTCCTTAAAAAGTGATGTATCAAATCTAGCACTATTTTAAATGTCCTCAATTGGAATTGTGTAATTGCTCCTTGAAATACTAAGGGGATGGTATCCTTCACGTATCTACAAGCATATTGTGAGGGCATGGCACTCATTAGTGATATTTCTTTTTCAAAAAATTGATAAAAACAAATGTCAAATAAATGGATATTCCTCTAGCCTTAGAAATTTTCCATCAATTCTTCCCTTTTATAGGGTGAATTTAAGGCAGCATAATTTACCAGACAAGGAAAAGGTTATAGAAAAAAGATGCAGAATGAATGAACTATGATTTGACAAAAGGAGGTAAAATATACCTACATACAACAAGAATGAAAATGCACTAGGGTACCAGATAGAGAGGTAGAGGGTGAGGTGTCACAATAGATATTTAATCAACTCATTAAGTGAACTCCACTCCCTCTCATTAACAGAAAAGAAATAAAATGATGGGATCATAAGAGAAAGTTAATAGCTAATATATGGTAGTTTAGTAAAAAAAGAAGAAGGCAAATAATATCTTATAAAATCAACTGAGGGAAATAAGGTACCAAAAGAGGAAAAATCAGATTGATATTTAATATATCGCCTGTATTGAGGATGGGATTAGATGAAGAACATCGCACAGTTGTGGCAGCAATGTCAACATTGGAGGATGCGTGGAAGACGAACATGCATGGAGGAAAAGACACGCAGCTAGGGAGAGGACTATTGTTGTTTTTATAAGATTTGCAGTTGCCAAATACAACAAGGGTGTTGAAGTTGCACAAAGAAACAAGGGCAGCAACCAATGTGTACATCGCAATGTTAGGGGACCTATTCGGCAAAATCCACTGGCCAAGTATGCAACTCAATCTTCACTAATGAGCATAGACATGCTTGTTTAAAGCAGATTTGAGAAAAAGCTCATTTTGGCATTGATCAATAAATTAGCTGGTTGATCTAACATTATATGTACATAATAATTAGATTATTTTCAAAAAGAAATTTTCAGAAAAATTTAAGCAAAAAATGTACTCATACATATGCAACAAGGAAAAGAGGAGAAATAAAATAATCTTACAAACAGCATGAACTTCGATGAGAAAATTATAACCAATTAAAGTAAAAATGCTCACATACAGAACAACAACAACTAGAGTTACAATGCTGATCAACTAGTTAACCATACAACAACAACCAAGCCTTAATCCCACTATGTGGGGTCGGCTATATGAATCCTTTGTTTCTATTGCGCTCTATCAATTACCAAATTCTTATCTAAGTCTAAGTAACTAGGATCACTCCTTATAGTTTCTTGTCATGTCTTCTTTGGTCTCCCTCTTCCACTTTGTACATGGGCAAAATCCAATAACTCAATTTTTCTAACTGGAGCTTCAATCGGTCTACGATTTAAGTGTCCAAACCATCTAAGCTGACTTTCTCTAAGTTTATCCTCAATTGGTGCAACACCAACTTTCTTTCGGATATACTCATTTCTCATTCTATCCTTTCGTGTATATCCACACATCTACCTTATCATTCTCATTTCCGCAACATTTATTTTATTTATATGTTTCCTCTTTACAAGCCAGCATTCAGCACCATATATCATCGCTGGTCTTACTACAGTTTTATAAAATTTACCCTTGATTCTGGATGGAATTTTTCTATCACACAACACACCAGAAGCATTTCTCCATTTTACTCATCCTGCTTGAATCCTGCTAATAATATCATTATCTGCTGATCAACTAGTTAACCATAATTCTAGGAAAATTCCCTGAACAAAACTTGCCTTGGTAGCTACTTAATCAACGATTAATTCTTCAATGAGCATATTTTTCAGCATTAAGAATTTTTCAAAAATACTTTTATTATAACTTTTTATGTAGATCTAAATAAAACAGGTTAAGTAATCTCAATCTAAAGTCAATTAAATAAGACATTAATTGGGGAATTGAACAAGTAACTGTTGAAAGTATTACAGATCTAGAGAATGAATGGCATTTTAAAAGAGATTAAGGTCGACTGAAGGAAAGATTGTTTCACTTACTTCTACGGTTTGCGAAACGCGAAAGACTGCCTCATGGATCCAAATATTTCCTCTCTCTCTCTTTCAATCTCTAATCTCCGCCTTCCTCTCCAATCTCCCTATCTTGTTAAACCCCCCTTTGCCATCTCTAATCTCTCTCTTTCTCTTTCTTTTTTTCCAGAGGAAAATTATCGAGAGATGGGCGGGGAAGTCGAAGATTTCGGCGATTAACTATTCGAGCGCGAGGCGAGCTGCGCTGAGTCTGAATCTGATCCGATTCCAACAGCTCAATTTGATAGAATTAATTAATTATTTCAATTCCATTATTCGAATCCGAGTAGACTATTTTTATAATTTTTTTATTGTCTAAGCTTCACAAATTCATAATAAAATTTTTTATTACACGAAATTAAATTTAAAATAAATTTCATATATAAAATTTAAAATTTAAGATTTAATTTTTAGTATTAAAATAATTTCAAAGAAAAAATTTAATATTTTGAATTATAAATTATAATTTTATAATAAAGAATTTAGAATAGTGAGATTTTACCTAAAATATTGTATAAATTTAAAATTTTATAAGATTTTAATGTAATATATGTAATATTTTATTTTTAAGAGTGAAATATATAATTTTTTATAATTACATTGTGCTCTATGTAAATGCCCCTTTTCCTATAGAGTATAGGAGTCTAAAAAGGATAATATTTATATAATATTTTTGTTTTTAAATTTATGAAATGTATTTTAAAAAATTGAAAAAAAAAATGAAATAAAATTAATTTATTTTAAATAATTATAAAATATAAAATAAAATTAATTAGTTATTTCAAAATGTGAAATAAATTTTAGTTTAATATTAAAAATTTTATATTATTTAATTTATTGTTATTAATATTTATGTACGATATAATTCATAAAATTAATTTTAACTCAAATTAACTCCAATGTAAAGCTATTTTGACAAAACAAATAAGGCTCCATTTATTTTGAAGTTAAAAATTAATCTGTTTAATTTTAACCTACTATATCAAATCACAAATAAATTTAATATTAAAAATTAACTTTATTTCACATCCTGCACATATTACTAAAATAATAAATAGCTTATATCATATTCCTCACATATCCCAATATAATAACTAATTTTATATCACATCCCTCACATATCTCAATAAAATAATTAACTTTATTTCACAGCATTCACAACTTTTAATAAAAAAATATCTATATCCAAATTTAATTTTAATTTTGTTAAATTAAATTTTACAAACAAATAAGCACTGTGTAACGTGGTAAAATTTAATGGTTTGAGATGGCAGCCGTCAAAATTTAAGAGCCACAGAAAATATCTCAATTGAAAAATCACTTAAGCCTAATTTAAATACCTTAACTTATAAGCTCTTTAAGTTATTTTGTTACCCAAAAATAATGAAACAATCTTTATTTAGTTGGTTAAGCTACTAAGTCATACTTAAAATCAAGCACTCATGTGTCGAGATTTTAATGCTTTAAGCTGCTTAATTTGTTCGAACTCCCTAAATTATGAGCGAAGTTACTTAACTATTCGAGCGATAGCTTAATTTACTTGAGCTTTGAGTAGCTCAAGTTAAGCAACTACTTGGAAGACAATTTACAGTTAAACAACTTAAAAGTTCAAGTTGCTTAACTTACTTTTAGAGATGTTCTTTTAAATTCATAGGTTAAGCTGAGAGGAAAAAAAGATTTACTATGTGGTTAGCCTCTTTAACGGTTACATGAGTGATATATTAGAAGCAAGAGGAATAAAATAAGAAAATTATGAAGAGACATTCAAATAAAATGGGATAAGAAGTTAGGATTAGATATGCAAGTTCATTAATTTTCTCTCCTCCAATGTGGTTGTTCTCAACAACAGACTTGAATATTTTATCCACAAAACAAAAAAAAACAAGACATGATTGGGTTACTTGGGTACAATGAAATACTAGCAAGGCCATATCGGGAACCACCGAGCTCACATTGGAAGGAGCTCATTAGAAGGGCCTCGATAAGGAGCAACTTTTCAACTTAATGCCTAACCGCTAAGTGTCGTGTGTGTATTCTACGTAGGCCTGTGCACACGTGGGGCTTAGCAGTTGGGTGCTAAAAGATTTGGGCACCGAATTTAATAACAGTTTGCTTTTGTACATATTATCTGTTTTGGCTCGTTGACCGCACAATTTCAAAACACTTCTAACATGACAGCAACTAAAGGGTATGGTTATAAATGAACCGAGTGGCTAGTGAACAACCCAATACTCAATTCTATAAGAGCCTTTCAATTTCGGTTTATCAAGTTCAATGAATAAGCTTGAAACATAATTTTAAAAACCCTAGTACAATAATGCATTTGAACATACCGATGTTGAGTTCATTAATATTCGATTGTGAACTATTCTCATGAAGTTCAAGAACATGCTCGATTAGTATTTTTTTTTTTTTTTTTTGGAGATTTGAGTGCATCTTATTTATTAATTTGAAAAAAAACAAAATTTATAAATAATAAATTAACATGATGATAAGCTCATATGTGAACCCATTAATATACTTAATAAAAATTTATTTATAACTTTTGTATTCATAAACTCAAATATAAATAAGCTCATTTTCCAAATAAATTAGAGAATAAATTCAAACAAGCAGAAAATAAACTCGAGGTAATGTTGATAAATAAACATAAACTTAAACAGACTACTAACCGTTCATCATCAACCTTAAATACAAGTGAGGCAGTGATGTTAAAATGTAAACTGTGTTAAGTGTGAGGCCATGTGTGTAATTATTACTTTTAAAACTGAATATAAGAAAATACCCAGATATTATAAAACCTAATGCACATTTCATGTAATTTCTCCCATTTTAAATGATGCATGCATGAGAAAAAGAACATCCCGTAGGTGTCACAGTCGCGAGTCAAAATATTATCATCGAATGTGACGACAAGTCCGTACATTTGCCCTCCCGTAAGTGTTACAGTCAAGAAATAGACATATCATTGTATTATATATTTTTCTTTATTGACTAAACAAATAGAACTAGCAATTAATTCATAATAATTTACATGCACTATATATTATCCAACTTTCACAAAATTGCAATAAATTTCAGGAAAAGCTAAATTAACATTGAGTACATATTAAAATATAAATTACAAGCTCGTTTAATAGGATTAAGAAAAAATTCAGTTAAATCCAAGCTCCTGCAGGCTATCATGTGAACTATGGAGATGATTCTCTCAAGTTGTGTATTCAGCATTTATTTTAACATAATCATAACTTAGATCACATCCCCACGCCTTTCCATATCCCTTCCCATTACCTGCAATCAATATAGTAATACCACCATAACGGCTTGTTCGGCTAAAGCCCAAAAATGAGCAAAATCATATTTTAATAATATATTAAATTTATTATAAATTTTATTTCAAACAATAGAATATACAAAAGCTGTTTGTTTGCTCAAGTTAATTTTAACTTAGTTAATTATAATATGGTTGAAATTAATCTTATAATATGGGTTCAAATCCTATGCAAACTCCAATATTAAAAATAATTTTATTTCACATACTAAAATAAAAGTAAAATTAATTTAAATTTTTCACAAATTCTCATTTAAAAATAACTCCGCAAAAAAACTGTAGCATAGGATAATAAATATGTATTGTGTTTCATATCTTACCTACAGATATATGAATCTCAACAGTACCGTGAGTGTCTCCAGCCATCCTTAGATAAGAACTGGCTCCAGCCCTAAAAAGCAACACTTATAGAATCAGAATCAAAAGAGATCCCATAAAAGTCAAAATATGAATTCTAAAGAACATGACAAATATGCAAAAAAAAAAAAAAAAACTGTCTACAAGAAATAATAAGTTAATGAGCATTTACAAAAGTATACTTGAACTTACGAATTAAAAATCATATGAAATATAAAATAATGTAGAACATCATCATTATCATCAGGCCATTGTAATCCAATGAGTACATAGTTGGTTTGTGTTAACACGTGGTTCTTGCGCTGCATCCGGACCGTGCACGTGGCGCCCGGCTGGCCTCCAATTGATTGATTGATTTGCTGACTCATCTCTTTGACTTTGCAGGACTTTTGACCAGGTCAAACATCGGCCACGAGGGTTCAGCCTAACCTCGTTCCCGATATCCCAGGACAACCCTGATAACCTCGAGCACGAGGTTACGGAGCACCGTCTGTCATAGTCAGCTACACCTACCGCGTCGTTCCCCGTACAGGGCGCCTATCCACAAGACCCGCAAATCAAGGATCTGCATACTCCAGCCATCACGGATCCCCAGAAAGAGTACCAATATTAAAGGATATCGTCCTTTTGGGCAACTGCAGGCCCAACCGATGGCAGACAAACGGCGCGGACCCAGAGCTTGTCCATCACCTTTTCTCCGGAAAACCAGGGTGAAGCCACGCACTTCAACGACTACAAATACCTCTGAAACAGTCCCCAACAGGGATCCAGACTCTCATTTTTTGTAACAGGGCCCCAACTAAGGAGGCTCTCTTCCTTCTTCTCTTTTTATTTCGAAGAACATTGTACAAGCCCTCGAGGCTTTTCTCTCTTCATTAGTGAGACTCTTTCGCTGATCGTCCAGGTGGACGTAGGGGATCATCTCCCTGAACCACCTTAAACCTCTGTGTACTTTTCTGGATGCTCTGAACTGGTTTCTCCCTTGAGCTTTTATTAACAGGCTCACCCCTTTGCGCGCCGCCGTCTCCCGGAAGTCTCTTTCTCTTTGGTATTTCCTGGGACCCCCACATCCTACGTCAACAGTTTGTGAATTGTTTTCCAACAATAATTCATGCACTGTGTAACGTGATAATAATTCTAGAAATTTAATTTACCTTAGTGCTGTTCTTTTCACATTTATATTATCCACCTGCCTTACTAGTTCGTCTTCTATTTCATGGTGTAAGTGCTCGAATAATTAAAATCTATTCTCTATAGTTTTATCTTTAATAACCATCCTTTCAGCTGCTACCACACACATCAATCTCAAGAGGCCCATTCAGCAACACATTTTAATTATTAATAATATTTGATTGTCTGACAATAAGATCCATCCAACAAAACATACCTTCCTATTATTAGGAAATTTTAAGATATTTTGCCACATAAAACTTGCAAAGCTACAATGCTGCTACGTCATACTACCCCCTTTACTTCTATAGCAGGTGAGCAGAGGTTTCATCTTTGGAATGGAGAAATTCCCCTATACGCCATTGTGTAATGCGGTCGATCTTACACAACGGCGTGACTTGGCCACTCCCATATAATCATCTGCAAATGCTAAGCCATGTTCCATTTTTCAAAGAAAGTTGTTGAAACTGCTACACTTCTAAAGCCTTGACTACCATACAACAACTCCTCGAAATGTGACCAAATATCCAAAAATCAACTTCCATGAGTTATTAACTGCAATCATATTTGAATTTGTGTTGCTCTGTCTTTCCAATGCACCCAACTTGCTTGTGTCTAAAGGAAGCAGAAGATCCAATTCACTTTTTCCCAATACTCTTTACCAGATTCGAAAGGTAGCAGCTGAGAAATCGTACGACATAAACAATAACTGATCTTGTACATACCATGGCATACAATAGACATTTTTATTTTTGACAAGTAGTGTATTTTCAACATTGCCTCTTCATCTTTAGAAGGAATTTGTTTGGTAGATAGTTGAAAATGGCTTCCTAGAGGGGTTGTTAGCTTAACGTTAGGCCATATGTTGAATCTTTGAAAACCTTCTCAACACAAGACACCTGAGACAACCAAATCTTTTTCGCCTTCCAATCCTTCTGGATCTTCATGCCTAGTATTTGCGTCGCAAGACCCAAGACCATGACAAACATCCAACTAAGCTCTACCATTAGTAGCTTGATTTTTCGACATCTCTTCTAATGACCGGCATGTCATCAATGTATAGCAGAAAAGCAATAAAGTCTTCGCCTCCATTGTGCCTGACATAAACACAATGATTCAAGGTAGTTTGCTAGTACCCTCATTTGATTATGAACAAGTCAAAATTCTCATACCACCGTCGAGGAGGTTGCTTCAAGCCATACAAATTCTTCTTCATCGGACAAAAATGATGCCCCTTTTCCTTCACCTTGAAGCCTTTATGATGCATCGTGTATATCTCTTCTTCCAACTCCTGATGGAGAAGGATGCCTTGACATTTAGCTATTCAACTTCCATGCCAAAACATGCAGCTAGACCAAGGATTGTACAGATTGGCACAACCAACAAGAAGATTTCTTTGAAAATAAATCCTTTTCTTTTGCTCAATGACCTCCACAACCGGTATAACATTATATATTCACTGTGAGTTCTGCCTTTATCTTGAATACCAATATATTCTTCAGGGCTTTCTTTTCTTCAAGTAACTATTAATTCCTGCTCTGTGAAGATGTGTTTTGATGCTTAATCAATAATTTAAGTTAGTGTGTTACCAATAAACATCCTAATGTTATGGTTGTAGAAACAATATTAGATAAAGAACAAGTTTGATTGGATGAATTTAATTGAACATATGATAAACAAGCAAATGGATGGAATACAATAAAGAAATCAATGAATATAAAATATTGAACCTAATGAAGTAAGGAAAAATCAGACAAAGCTTGAAGAGCAAAAACTAAAATCATAGAAGCCCGATGGATTAAGATTAGACGATTTAATTCTTTATTTATTTTGTGTAGCAAATGTTGTAACATCGATCCCTGTGTGTGATTTAAGTCAATGTGAGTCTATAATGACCCAAAATTAGCCTCGCAGAGTGGCACAAGTTTTACTCACTTGAGGTGATTTATATTTAGGTGCTTTGACTATTTACAATAAACATAGATGAAACACTTTTGTAATTGAGGGACTTAGCTGTAATTTTCTCTTATATTTGTGAGAAGATTGAGTTAATTTGAGTTAAACCAAGATATTTGCTTAAATTATGCCCTAATTAAACCGTAAGCTTTGGTCGAACTCTTAGCCATATGGCCAAGTGAAGACAGCATTTGTTAGTTTTTTGACAATTGGTGAAGTGTTTTAGCCAAGTGTTATGGCTACATTTGAAAACGGAGAAAGGGAGAGAATATTCTTCCATTTTCTCTTCTC
Organism: Apostasia shenzhenica; assembly: GCA_002786265.1. Classification (NCBI taxonomy): domain Eukaryota; kingdom Viridiplantae; phylum Streptophyta; class Magnoliopsida; order Asparagales; family Orchidaceae; genus Apostasia; species Apostasia shenzhenica. The sequence goes on from KZ451978.1 coordinate 1,628,717, forward strand.
ACAATCGGTTACAGAAAGAGAGGGGGAGAGGAGATCCATTTCTTCTTCTTCCATTGAGCATCCCCGCTTCTCCTTCCATCAGCCTGAGCTTAACATCATCAAGGAGATCATCAATTGCTGATGTATTGGAAGTGTTGAGGAGAAGACAGAGAAAGAATTGAAAGAGGGACTTGGTGGCCTTGCTGGATTGGAGGTGAAGAGTGGATTTGGGTATTCCATTTAATTAGTTGATAAGGTAGGCAAAAATTATCCAAATTCTATGATTTTTGAATATGTTCTAGCTTATGAAGTGTTCTTTGATTTTTTGTATTCAAATCTTTGGCTAGATTTGATCCTAAAGTTGAACTTGAAACTGATTAAGCTTAGCTATCAGGATTTCACCTAATCCTGATAGAGCTCAGATCTAAGAGGCAAAATGATATCAAATGAATTCAAATCATTTTAAAACTTTCCAGAATTTTAGCTTACATCTATAATTACACTTTTCTATTTTGTGCAGCTTGAAATTAAATTGTTAAAATAGTTCTCGGATTTCTTGAACTTGAGAATAGAAATCCGTCTAAAAGTCCATAATGACACCAAATAATTTATGATGAGTTTTGATATAGTAAATGGTCTTCAATTGATTTAAAACTTCACAAGCATTTTGTTCTCTTCTATATCTACAAATTTGTTATTTTTTGTGAATTAATAAAGTGGATTTCTAATTGCTTAAATTCAAGTCCATTTTTCTATCAAAAATTTCGCTGTCACTAGTTGTTTTAGATGGAATTAAATATATTAAATGCTTTCCAAATATTATAAAAATTTGAAGATAAATAGAAAACTTGATTATCTACAACTTTTGTGTTATCATTTACTTGAAATTAGATGTCAAACCTACGATTAAATTAGTTGAATTTCTGTGAGCAGTTGCTTTCCTGATTCAAGCATGTAATAACTTTCATATATAAATGGTGCATAATTTGTATTTGTCATGCATTGGCTTATGAAATGTGATGAGCATAAAAGAAGATAAGAATTAGTTATGATGGTGTTTCATATGGGCACAACAGGGGTGAGAGTTTAGCCCAAAGATCAAAAATCGCACAAATTTTAGCTCGAATCGAGCTCAACTCAAATTTATTAAGCCAAGACACGAGCCACTTTTTTGGTTCGGCACTTTCGAGTTGAGTTCGATCCGTGGTTGGCTTAGATAAGCTCGGACTGAACTTGGCTCAATTGTATTATTATAATGTTAGAATTTGTATAGGTATAATTATATTGAATATTGTTTTAATGATATTTCTTGTTTAGGTTGTATATATAGCGTTGATAATGTTTCGGGCGTTGTACTTGGTAAATACAGTGTTGACAGTGCTTTGGGCTTTGGGGACAAAGGATCGAATCTATACAAACCTTTCTTTTTTTTGCCATTTTCATTAAATAAATATGCATCTAGATTCTAGAGTCTTCTTCAATCTTCTAAACCATTGGTGATCAGAGATGTCCAATTAATCCTATATATACTTTAAAACCCTAAACCCAAATATGTGATCCACTGACACTCAAATCGCTTTACTGCTTAGCATTTCAATTCTCCCTCTAAATCCCTAAGCGACCGTGGCGGCGGTTGATGTTTACCATAAGGAGTAGGTTGATGTCTCTGTTGGGATCAGGTAATACAATCCATCATCAAGCCACTGATGAATGCAGCTTTAAGGTCTAGCTTCACCCATTCGTCATTTACCATCACCGCAAGCCTCCCAGTTAAACCCTTCAAAAGCAGATATAGATTCTCGCAGAAAATGAAGCCTATCTTTTTTTAGTTCTGGATACTCAAATTTGTTCCATGCAAAGTCACCATTCATTGGCACTATCATTTCCTTTAAGGCTAACAACCTAATATGCTTTGCTACGTCTAGTTGAGCAACAACCTTTATTTTAGTTCGGTCTTTGAGAAGTTGTAGTGGTTGAAAATTATTCTAACTATTACACAATAAGAAACAAACATGAACGGAAGCACAGAGTTTTACATGGGAAACCCAAGCTCTATATAAAAAAAACTACAATTCCAAAATTCGACATCAATCTTCACAAATAATAGCGGATTACAAGTCTTCATTCTTCCCAAAAACACACACTAAATAATTATTGAGTTCTTTACCTAAAATCTAAACCAAGATGGATTACAAAAGGAAGAAGAGTAACAATGTGAGTGATTTTCACTTTCTTCAGGTTATCCTTCCTATGAATAAAAGGATCGGTTGATGCAAGACTTCAGGCAACTAAAACACTGCCTACATGACTTCCCTACACACTGGACTCCCGTCTATGTGGGTTCTAAATTTCTGATCAACTTCATGTTGCCTTCCCATACTTCCTATATTGTGAGAAATAGGACAACTATTTCATTTCTAGAATAGTGATAATGCCCTCATAAGAGGGTAATATAGCCATTCTAGTACAATAGCCAAACAGTGAGGCCAACTACAAAAACATCAATGGATTCTTTGTATCATGTTCTACTCTCCGACAAAAGCTGACCTCAAAGAATTTACAAACGAATAAAATCGACTTTAGGAGCCTCTTCATGAATAACACCCTTCTGAGGATCTCCATGTTCATGGACTGAATGACCTCATCCAAGAGCTCTGTCGCATTCAACCTCATTCAAGTTTTACCTTCACTAAAAACCTTCTGATTGCCTGCCTTTGTTGAAGAGCACCTTTCTTTGACAATGATTCTTCGTCTTCACCATGACAACTTTCAGGAAAAAAGTTTTTCTTCAAGACTGACTACTTCTACAAATCTCCTTTGAAGACGCCATCTTTGACCAATCATCTCTTCTTTTCAAATACTCATCTTGCGTATGTTGTTGAACATTCTCCTTATTCTCTCAAATGGGCAACCCAGCACATTATTTATTATAAAGCTAATATGATCTCTATTTTCTAGTTAAATGCTACATTTGTAAAAATAAACCAAATTAATTTCTCACTAGCATCAAGGATCCTATAACATAAGTTATTTAAGCAAATATTCTATGGATTTCTAGAAGAAAATTATAGTCAAATTATTGGCATATATTCACACTTTCATGAAAGAATAATTAAAGTCCAATTTTGATGGCTAATATGAATGAAACTAACATGTACTTAATATAAGTTTGACCATGTGTTTATCATGGTTAAATCAACCACCAACCTTTAAAAATTTTTCAGTAAAAATGAATGTGAACTTGAGTTGCTAATTTGAATTTGATTTCAAATCTTTGACTATACAAAGGCCTTTATGAAGGCATGAAGAGATCATTCCGTCAAGCTAACTAAGCTTCAACGAAGCAAGAAAAGAAGTGAAGAAAATTCTCGAGGTTCTTCTCTTTTAAGCTCTTTTCGGTTATATTCTTTTGCTATGATATTGAGAGTATTCTAATTTCTATGAGAAAAGAGTTCATTATCAGGGTTGTCTTTATTGTGAGATTGGGTATATTTGAAATTAAGGTTGAGTGTACGTTCTACTCCAATGTTGTTTATATTACATTGTGACTTTGACGACAGTGGATTTTCTTTCTTCCTCCCTCATGGACGTAGGCCCAAAAAATTCTGAGCTGAATATTTACCTTATCATTATTGAAACCATTGATCTTATTTCTGTTGTGCTCCTAACAATTGAACAGGATTAATTCCTAGCAAATTGGTATTAGAGCCAATTAGCTAGATTCAATGGTAGCAAAGGATGACAACGGGAAATTCGATGGCTCCAAAAGCTTTGGATTATGGCAAATCAAGATAAGAAGGATGTTAGTCCAACAAGGCCTACCAAAGGCACTTTTGGGTTAATTGAAAATTTATTATAATAAGAAAAAGAGATAGATGAAAAACCCTCGCCTCTATTTAGCTATCTTTGTCAGACGGATATTAACTGAAGTCTTAGATGAAACAACTGCAATAGGATTATGGCTCAAGATGGAGTCTATGTACATAACAAGAAGTCTCTCCAACAAGCTTTACTTGAAGTAACGACTGTATTTGCTTTATATGCAAGAAGGTACGCCCATTAAGACTCATTTAAATAAATTTAGTTCTATAATTCAAGACTTGAGAGATATTGATATTAAAATTAAAGATAAGGATCATGCTTTATTACTATTGTGCTCTTTACCCCTCTCATACAAATATTTCTACGACACCATATTATATGGAAGAGAAATCATAACTTTCTAGGGTATGAAAACTTCACTTCTCTACAAAGATGTAATAGCTAAGCTGGAGAGTGTCAGGAAAAAGAAGTTAAGGGATTTGTGGTTAAAGAGATATCTTTAAAAAAAGAATCTACCTCAAATTACAATGGAAGTAAATTAAAAGAAAAATATAAGAATTTAATTTGTAACTACTGTAAAAGAAAATGGCATATTAAGAAAGATTATTTTACCTTAAAAAAAGAGCAATATAGTCAGAATAATAAAAAATGCATTAAATCAATAGAAGCCAACGTAATTTTAAAAAGGACAGATGTAGACAGCTCTGTCGATGTTCTTTCGATAATAGTAGGAGTCAAAAATGAAAAAAAAAAAGGATTCTTAATTCATCTCGTATCTTGTGTCCTATTAAAAATTAGTTCCCATTTTACAAACCATTTGATAGTGATAATATATTGATGGGAAATAAAACTGTGCGCAAAACTATTGATTTAAGAACAATTAAATTAAAGATGCATAATGATATGATAAGAACATTTACAGATGTTAAACATGTTTCTGGATGTTAAAAAAAACTTATTTTCTTTGGTACACTTTGTGGTTGCAGTTGCATATTTACAGGAGATATCAACAATTTTAAAGTATGCAAAGGTGCTCTAATTATCATAAAGGAAAATAGAATTGACAATCTATGTGTTGCAAGGAACAATAATACATAGTGTCGCATCAGTATCCTCATTATCTACGACTGAAGAAGACACCACCAAACTTTAGCATATGAGATTGGGACATATAAATGAGAAAGGGCTTACATTACTTAGTAAATAAAAGTTGTTATACGGTCAACACACAGGCAAAATTGACTTTTTTGAACACAGTCTTTGGGAAGCAAACAAGAGTTAGCTTTAGGACTGTAATTCACAACACTAAAAACACATTTGATTACATTCATTCAGATTTATAAGAGTCTTCTCATGTTCCTTCTAAAGGTAGTATTTAATATATGCTCACCTTCATTAATGATTATTCTAAGAAGGTGAGTATGCTTTAAAGAGCAATATTTACTTATTTTAAACAATGAAAGGTACTAATGGAAAATCAAAATGGTAAGAAAATTAAAAGACTCAAAACAAATGATGACCTTGCAATAAAAAATTTGATGACTTTTGCAAACATGAGGTATTTTCAAGCACAGGGCAGTTGTGCACACCCCCACAATAAAATGTTATAGCTGAGATGACGAACTGCACTCTTTTGGAGAGATCTCATCACATGCTCTTGCGGGTAGATTTAGGCCAAGAGTTTTGGGCAGAAATAATCTCTACAACAGCATATTAGCTTGAAAACTTAAAAGATGTGATCAGGGCATCCGGTTGATTACTCCAACTTGAAAATTTTTTGTTATCCAGCTTATGCTCATCAAAAGGAAGGTAATTTAAAACCCCGCATTAAGAAATGTATTTTCTTAGGCTATGAACCAGGGGTGAAAGGATACAAGCTATGGTTTTCTGATCCAAAATCATCAAAAATCATAATCAGTAGAGATGTGACATTTGATGAGATTTTAATGCTCGAACCATCAATTCAAGCTTTAAAACCAAGCAAGTTGCAAAGTTCTTATGAACATATAGAGTTGGAGGTTAAAAATACTAATAATAAAACTAATACAGTTGTAAAAAATTTAATTCAAGAGATTGTTGAAGAAAACCAAGAAGTAGAACTAACTCGCATTATTGCTACTAGCTAAGAAAGAAGGCAGATACTGCCACCCCAAAGGTATGAAAATTTTGTAATTTATGCACTCTCAATTACAATGGATACATGTGAGCAAGATGAGTCTTTCAATTTTTTAAAAGCGATATTTAGTGCAAATGCCGAGAAGTGAATATTATCAATGCAAGAAAAAATGAAATATCTTCAAAAGAGTCAAACTTGGAGACTAATGATACATCCTCAAGGTAAGAAAACTATTACCTATAAGTGGGTCTTCAAAAGAAGCTCGGGATCCCAAATGTGGAGGATGTCAGATATTACCTATTCGTATTTTGTTGTCTCTAGTAGCACGGCTTGATCTCAAATTTGAGAAATTTGATGTAAAAACTAATTTCGTGCATTGTGAACTTGAAGAAGAGATTTTTATGAAGCGACCAAAAGGATTTGTTGTTCAAGGTAAAAAAGATCATGTGTGCTCACTTGAACAATTCTTATATGCTTTAAAGCAATCTCCTTGTCAGTAGTATAGAAAGTTTAAGACATTTATGTTAAAATGTAATTTTAGTAGATCTAATTTTAATAATTGTGTCTACTTAAAAAAGCTTGTAGATAATACATTTATTTATTTGCTCTTATGCGTTGATAATATATTGATAGCATACAAGTATAAATTTGAGATTGATAATGTAAAAGGTGTGTTGAAAAGTAAACTTAAAATGGACATAAGAGTAAAAGATTCTTGAAATGGATATCAGGAGAGAAAGTATCAAGCAAACTATGGTTTGACTCAAAAATATTATATACAAAAAGTGTTAAAAAAATTTAGTATAATTGATGTTAAGCTAGTCAGCACTCTTTTAATTGTTGATTTCAATTATTTAGAAAGGATTCACCACAATCTAATGATGAGCTAAATATATGGCACAGGTATCATATGCTAATGCAGTGGGTAGTCTTATGTATGATATAATTTATACTCATCTAGATATTACACAGGCTGTTAGAATTATAAGCAGATATATGACTAATCTAGAAAAATTATATTGTTAAGTCGTGAAATAGATCTTAAGATATCTTAAGGGCTCAACTAATATTTACAATTTAGTAGGAATGACAACTCTCTTGCTAGATATATTGACTCAGATTATGCAGGCAACCTCGACAGGTCATTGATAACTTATGTTTTGACACTTGGAGGATACACTATCAGTTGGAAAGTAGTACTTCAACTTACAGTTACACTTTCCATTATTGAAACTAAGTACATGACTATCACAGAAGCAACTCAAAAAGATATTTAGTTTAAAAGCTTTATATAGTCAACTTTTAGATACTTTTAATATCACCATTATTTATGCACTCTCAAAGTGTTATTTTTTTCTTACTAAATATCAAAAATGTTCCATAAGAGAATAAAGTACATTGATGTCAAATATCATTTTGTTCTTGATGTGATTAGCGAGGGTAATATTAAAATGTCAAAGTTGATACAACTCACAATACAGTAGATATGCTAACAAAGCCTCTATCTTCAGCTAAAGTCAAGTATTGCTTGAATTTAATCAGTTATATTAAGGTTGATTGCCCTTTAGGATGTAGTTTGAAAAGAAAATTGTCTGCAAAAGGATCCAATTTTTAAAGTCACAAAATTTACTTGAGGAGGAGAATTGTTATTCAAGCAAATATTCTATAGATTTTTAAAAGAAGTCTATAGTCAAATTAATGGCTTATGTTCCCACTTTCATAAAAGAATAATCAAAGTCCAATTTTTTAAGGTTAATGTGAATGGAATTAACATGTGCTTAATATGAGTTTGACTATGCGTTTATTATGATCAAATTAACCATCTAACCTTTAAGACTATTATAGTAAAAACAAATGTGAACTTGAGTAGTCATTTAGATTTAGTTTCAAATCTTTGGCTATAAATAGGCTATTATGGAGGCATGAAGATATCATCCCATCAAGCAAACTAAGTTTCAAGGAGACAAGAATATAAGTAGAGAAAATTATTGAGGTTCTTGTCTTTTAAATTCTTTTCAATTATATCTTCTTATTAAGAGATTGAGAGAATTCTATTTTCTATGAAAAAAGAGTTTATTATCAGGGTTTCATTTATTGTGAGATTGGGTATATTTGGGATAAGGGTTGAGTGTTTGTTCTGCTCCAGTGTGTGCTTACATGTATTGGGACTTTAACAATAGTAAATTTTCTTTCTTCCTCTTCCATGGAAGTAGTTTCGAAAAATTCTGAGTTGAACTATGTAAATTTGGTGTCTCCTTATTATTACTTTATCATTGTTAAAACTATTGATCTTATTTTCGCTATGTTCCTATCGGCTAGATGAGATTAATTCCTAACATTTATGGATTCATATTATTTACACACCTCAATAGACTCTATAGTCATTAGCACACAACACATGATCGTACTAGGGGTGGTAAAACGGTTTATCAGGTCAAACCAAATTCGACCTAACTCAAATAGCTCAGCCGAATAATAAACAGGTCGGGTCAACTAGCCAACCCAACTAGTTTCTAGAAGAAATGTTAATGGGTAACCCAAAGCAAACCAGACCCGATTATGTACAACCCAAACCCGACCCATTTAATAAATGGGTCAAAATCCATAAACCATACCTGAAACTATCAAGTCGGTTTGAGTCAGGGTCGGGTCATATATTGCCAGCTTTAGAGCATAATTTAAAAAAAAAAAGGCAAGGCTTCCACAAAGTATCGAATTATTTAAGCTAAGCAAGAGCATTAAACTGTGGCAACTAGGTCAATGAATCTCAGAAGAAAACTTAATGCTTTCTTCGTACTTACAAGAAAACAATCGTTGGTTGATAAACAGAAAAAGATGTTCACTTTAAAAGATTTTGCTGGTACCAATGCATTATTTCATGGTGTCTTCAAAATCATACCTATCAAAAGGAAGTGGTTGGCCACTGTGCATAAGTGGAATATCCCCCAATGACAACTGAAGCGCATTAAGATCAAAATCAATACCAGCATAACCAACAGCACATGCTATTCGTCCCCAATTAGGGTCTCTACCATAGACAGCCGCCTGAAAGCAACAGAAGGCAAAGATACATTTAGCTCTAGGATGAAGAATATACCAAACCAGGAAAAAACTCAAATAGCAACTATACCAGGGGACATCATACTTTGACAAGTGAAGAAGATGCCACTGTCCGAGCAATCTTTGATGCTTCTGCTTCATTGTTTGCACCACTAACAGTAACCTGAAAACCACGAGTATCAGCCCAAAAATCCCCCCTCATTTCTCCATTATCATCAAGGAATGTCTCCATTGGTAGAGTTAGCAATAGACAAGTTGGCAAAACTCTCAATCATTCCCGTTGATCGCTAATCATATTTGCCCATAACCATATCAGATTTTAAACCAACCAAGAAAAAAAACATCATTCCACGTCTTGCACTTGCAGGAGCCTAATCGAGACTGGCCATAACACCTTTGGTGAGACATGAGGGCCTGAGGCATTTGATCCACCCCAACTGCCCTAAGATTAAGACAATTAAATTGCAATAAACATATACAAAAGATAACTACATATTATACCCAAGTGCCAGTGGAGCTATATAAACTAGAGGTTGAGTAAGGACAATATAACAGCCAATTAAAAATCAAACGCACCTTGCTCTGTCGTAGTATCACATTTTACCCAAAATGACCTTATATAGAAAAATTTCATTCTACATCATCATCAGGGATGGTGTCGGATTGCTTAAATAAGTTTGTGGTGGGAGGCAAACAGTACGGCGCGCAGACAGTCCATTCCAGGAAGATTAATTGATGAAGCTCAAGATTAGATCATGTTGCATCAATCCAGATTCACTGAAGATCTTCACTGTTTTAGGATGAATTGTTTGACTGAAGATTTATATTTTGGACAAGATGCGATTGGGCTGACTGAAGATTCTAAGCTAATATGGAAAGATTGGAGATTTGCCATATTTTGGTTGATTTGATCTCATTTGTGTATCCTACTACTGTTTTGGGGAAGCCTTCATGTTCAGCGAACAAAGTCAATACCATGATTAGGGAAGAATCAAGATCTTGGGATCCCTCAAACCTAATTGTTCCCTTTGAATGAAAAAAAAAAACAGAAAATCTATTTGCTACCATCGCCATCTATGTTATGACCACCACACAATGGCCTGCACCTGCAGCCATCAATGCCCATGGGAAACCATTCCACTGGTTCCCTGATGCCGACTGCCCCCTCTCATTGCATGAGGAATCTTGTCAACGGAGCACACCATGAAGTCATCCTAAGCCTGTCACCCCTTCTATGAGTGTCAACTTCGTATGCCCATGTAGAAGCTGCATGAAGGCCAGATGCATGACTAGAACTACCATGGCAGCCTGACCAAACACAGTCCACTGGGTTGAGTTCAATCAGACTGACGCCAATCTAGATTCTTTCAACTGAGGTATGATTCATTCTCAAGTAGATTATTTTTGATTTATTCCCAACAAACCCACATCAAAGTTGGAAAATTCATATTTACCGTCTATCATTCATTCAAAATTAAATCAATGTAGTTTTGCAGGATTTAAATTTCATAATTAACATAAATTATATTGGGGAGATAATGGTGCTTAATAACATTAAACTATCATTTAAATCTGATGAATATAAATTCGCATAACCTCAATTTTTAACTTGTGCCAATTTGGCTATAAACTGTGGTTGTTGTTTCATTTTCTTCAAATCTTCATAAAAGATTTTTCCCTGGCACATCTCTCGAATAGGAACTAATAAAAAAGCCAATTCCTCTCTGATAAACCAAACCCAATTAGGTTTTGATAAAGTGAATAGATCCATCATTCTTAAGAATCTCCCGTATGAAACAAAACCACAGTGAAATATGAATCACTCTTTGTTCCATTGATGGAATAAATGATAAAAATAAAATATTGACTTATGTTTTATAAATGAAATTATATTGGAACTGTCCATATCTAGTTCATCCTTTAGAACTAGATCTGAAATGTGATATGGTTGCGTGGGATGACTTGACACAATATTTTGTAAATGCACAATTTGCCTATTTTCAGCTCACCTGAGCCTTCTCAGCAATCCAATGGCTAAAAGCAACTTATTGATCATATTTCAGCTAGTACAGATAATTCAGCACATATACAAGGTTTAATATTAAAGATAGGGTACAGATTTGGTAATAGCAGGAGAAAACCTCAAGCAAACATGTTGCCCCCTCACCATCCCAAGCTATTGATTTTGCAAGACCTTGCATCACCTGCAAATCACACAAATGAAAATGTATCAATGCACACATGTTCATTGAACCAATCAAATATTATCAGTAAGTTCAACGAAGAGAATTTTTGAATCAAATTGAACAACCAAGTTTCCAATAGCATCTGCAATTGAAACAAATTAGGATTTCCTTCACGGAAAAAAACAAAAAAAACTTACAACATTTTTAAACTGATAGGCTAGAAATAAGACATCACTGGATTGAGTCGCTGAAGGCAATGTACTAATATAGCAGTTCTTGTATGGCAATAAGTAATTTTATAATATCAGCATCATGAGCATCATTCCAACATTATCAGAAATTGTTTTAATTCAATGAAATAAATAACTACAGTGATCATAAGCAATTTTCTAACATGGAACCCATAAAAATACGTTTGTGCAGATTGTTTGAATAGAAATATAAAATACGAATTCTACTCATGGTACAAAGATGTACGTGAACTCACGGAATCCAAACAAGCTTGAAGTTGAACAGCCTCAGTGCTATTAAGGGAAGAAATCTTGTCCAGGCCAGCTAACCCGCTAGCTAAAGCAATGACTGAATCATTGGTACTAGTATCTCCATCTACCTTAAAAGAAAAAGAAAAACAATAAAGAAGTGGGTGGCATCAGGTCATAATAATAATATATATATGTATAGGAACAACTGAGAGCAAAGCCACAAAAAACATAAGTTCAGCTTTACTTAAATAAATAGAGTGCCAAAGCTTAAATAAGATTCAGCTGAACAGTTATAATTCGACAGTCTATATCTTAAGCGTAAAATATACAAAATAATTCATATAAACACATGGTAATACTTTGATTATGTATACAAACGAAAGAAAACTCTTGGGATATTTGTTTGTTGGGTATTTTTAATTGGGGCAAAAGATAACCTCTAATGTGATATTTTTGCTTTAAAATTTGTGAAAGATTTGAAATAAACTTAAATATATTTTGGGAGATGTTTAGGATGTGAAATAAAATTAATTTTTTATTTTGAAATTTATGTAGAATGTAAAATAAAGTAGATTTTAATGATGGAGTTTGTGTACAATTTGAAATATTATTATTTTAATATTAAAATTTATGTATGATATAACCTAAAGTTAATTTTAATCTAGGTTAAAATTCACCCGGGCAAACAAACATCGGATAAAAAATGAAGAAAACAAATTCAATATAATTAGTCATAACAACCTAGTTAAAGTTGTATAAAAATACAAAAAATCATGGAGGTTAATAGTCTATAATCCAAGAATAATTTTATATTTTCTAACACTCACCCATGTGCAACATTCTTTCTTTTGTAGCATGCATGTGATTAGCAAAAGTTCTTTATTCAACTATATGCAATAAAAAAACTAAGGGACCAGGATCGAATCAAGGTCTTTGCTTAGTACAGTTAATTCTATAGTAACTAGCATACCTAAAAGCTTAAGCTTGTAGGTTATGATCGAGTAATAACTTAATTCTTACAATGGGTAACAAGGGCAAAGTGAATCTGAATATATAATGAAAAGGTGGACATGCAATAAACTGTTATAACTTTATCTTAAACTTGAGCTTTTATTATCTAAAGACCACATACATTTCTGTAAAACTGACTAGGAACCACGGAATAAACATAGACAATTTAATGTTAGAAAATTTGCAAAACAGAAGTCTGCAAAAGCCACCATTTCCTACAGAAAAATAGAATTAAATAAAAGAAAAAGTACCTAATAATAGGTGAAAAACTTCAAACTTGCTCTACAGATCTAATGAAATCATGACAAGCTAAAAGAAAACGAATTGCAAGCTTTTGATGCCTGAAGCTACTCAGGAGGTACAAATCTGACTAATTGAGCTTATAGCTCCAGCTTCAAAGCATTCTTCAAGTGCTTCAATTTAAGTCTTTAAAAAAATCGACCTTTGAAGGGATTATTGTAAATCAATATAAGCTAATGCCTTAGGTGGTTGGTTGTATGGAATAACATATAGTCTTCTGCCTAGTATAAAACAGTAATATCCCATGATTCAAATGTAGAGATATCGTCCGCTTTGACTTTAAGGAGCTACGTGACTTGAGAATTTCTTAAGAGGTCGCTCATCCCAGTATTACTCCATCATAAGCATGCTTAACTACAAAGTTTCCCATTAGCCTCATTGTTTTGTCCCAAAAGATACCTCTACCATTTGAAATCACGTTATCTACTTACATAGCTCGGAATCTTACTCCTTTCTAATGTGGGAGGATTCATTCATGTGCCTCTCTCACTACTATTTATCGGCCTAGAAATCTACTAGGAGCCGCATTTTACCTCAGTGATTCCTTTCTCTTAGGACATCACCTGGCGATCACTCTTCACCCTCTTCGACCACGGGCGTCACAAAAACTTAAAGGAGTTCTCATAATTTTGTGCAGAATATTTAAGAAAGATTTCTGTTGGAGTTCAATTAATGGCAAAAAAAGGTGCATGTTCCTTAATTCAATTAGTATTCTGCTAAGAGAACCAAGCTAGCAGTCAGCCAGTCAACAAAGGAAACCTTATCACATTAATAAATGACGAAAGGAAACCTAATACTCACACTGATCTGATTGAAACTTCGGTTGACAGATACAAAAACCATCTCCCTCCAAATATCATTAGCGACCAAAGCATCAGTTGTTATAACCTATAACATTCACACATACTATAAGGTTTTTGGCATATTCAATTCCCCCACAAAATTTTTCGAAAGAGGGAAAACTATGGCCATACACTGAGCAGGGTGGCCATGTTTGGATGAATCATTCCCGATCCTTTTGCCATTCCACCAACTTTGACATGTGCTCCTCCCACCTTAAATTGTGAACAAATGGAAAAAATTGGATTCAAGCAAACTTTTAAGTTATTCAAGAATCAATACAAGAAAAGCACCACGATGCTACTAAGAGAATCACGCAAACCTCTGCCTCCACAGCAACACTCTTGCTAACAAGATCAGTTGTAGTAATAGCGACAGCTGCAGAATCTGCCCTGAAAAAGACAAGCAGGCAATGACATTGTTGATGTGCAATCCTCTAGGCTAAAAACTACTTGGCATCTGAGGTTGGTAAGCAAAATCTATGTATAAATGCTCTATAGACTGTTTTGCTGAATTGCAGCATTTGTCAACATATTTGAACAAGAAATAATGTCTACTCAAGATCATATTCAAGACAAAAGTTAACTAGACTTTGTAAAGTGCATAAAACCTTGATCAATTTAAGTTATCCTAATTGTTCCATAGGGCAGCTGTCGAGACTGCTATCAAGCTTCAGTACACAAGAATAAGTTCAGCAGAAACTGCAGGAAACTAATTCCAACTTGAAGCATGATTTTTTTAACTTTGTTATTTATTTATTGCTTATTGTACCTTGACTCGTACTTTAGTTGGCAGAGGCACGTACTTTGTGAATTTTATTAACCTCAGAAGCAGTCCAACATGGACGACATTTAATTAAGGAAAATAGTTTCACATGGCATTAGAGAAGGAACACCCCTGACTCTAATTTGTCGCCATCGACCACACCCGCGGTCCCTCTCTTCTCCGCCAAAACCACACAAAATTCTCGCTCTTCCCATAGGTTCCACGCAGACCACAACTCCTCACCTCTCCAGCTCGCTTTTCTTGCAGATTGCACACTCTTTTCATGAGCGAAACACAGATGCAAACAACTATCATATTCCCCTCTACATGCAAACCGTTGCAGTTGTTATTGTTCCCTCCACTTGCAGATAAATGCTCTCCTCTCCGCAGCCATAACCACAGCTTCTTCACGCTATCATAATATTTGTTCTCTCTCAGCCGCAACCCCCACCCACCTCCCACCAGAAAAGTAGTCATTATTCATATCCCAAAACCTATTTCAATGTCCACTAGTATATCATAACGTCAAATAAAGCATCGTATTTAGCATCAGTAATCAGCAAATAGAACTCTAGATGGAATATTAGATAACAATTTGGCACCAAGCAAGCGACCACGCATACTAGCAATGCTATCAGAAGATCTTATAACTCATGCAAACCTGCATAGAAATATTATCATTGAGCATATTACAAACATTTTGTTTCCATTCTCTTTTTATAAGATTACACATGTATTGCGTAACGTAAATAGTGCGGCCGACTTTTTGGCTCATTATGCTACATTAGACAATTTTCACTGAAAGAGAGATATACCTCTTTCTATTGCTTTTTGCAATATCCTCTAAGAGTATGCTGGTTAACTTCTATAATATTTATAATATTGTTTTAGTTTAATGCTATGGTTTGTCACCATTCAAAAAAAAAAACCTATTTCAATGTCAGTGAAAGTGTCTTCCTCACTTTTTTCGTCTCCAAATCCCCCTTTACCATTGGAACCCATATTATATTTAATGGTTCAATATCGTTCGGTCTAGGGCTTTCATGTTCCTTGTGGGCTCACGTGACAAGATTACTCACTTGAATCTTCCTCCCCTAGATCACACCAATAGCAGTGAATTTTCTAAATTCAAACTTCAAACTATGTTGTGTTCACATGGAATCTCTTATTGTCTTCATAGTTATATTTCAAGAAAACTATGGGGAATCTATGTATGATTTCATCAGATCCACATACCTTAAAAGAGAGTAATGTTTCACATATACTCTATTTAGAGCTCTTCGCTCTCCAACAAGATGATCTTCCTGTCCAGAAGCATTACAACACAACAACAGCAATCAAGCCCTCATACCACTAAGTGGGGCAAGCTAATGGTTCAAATTGTAATAGTATATATCATTTCTTTACCCCTCCCAATTGTCTATCCATTTCAGTTGATCACTTTAGTGTCATTCCCGACTTTTTTATTTCATTCTCGTGTAACACAAGCAACATATCTTTATAGTGCTTCATCTCTATTTATAGAACACTCTACTCATTTTGTCAATATGCAAACTGGCCATGGTTGCCCTAGTCACGGGGGTCAGATTAGCGGACATGGATGAGGTAGGAATTCTTTTCAACTATGCCACGGTGTAACTGCACCAATCATTCTACAAACAACTTTTTTATTTTGTATATCAAGCTTGAATTATATGATATTGATGCTCCAGGTTGAGAGTAAGTGTTAAATAAGAAGTATTATTATCATTATTGTCTTCATTGTTGAACCGTGCTAATTATCTTATACTTGTAGAACATTGCATTTCCATATCAAAAATTATTTCACAAGAAACCTTTAGTTATTTGCAATATATATGACAATTTTATTAAAAAAAAAAAGGGATGACTCAAAAGAAAATCTGATGAGGCAAAAACAACAAAATGATATCAATAATACCCTTCAACAGTTGCTGATAGTGAACTAAGCAGCCTTGGTAGTGATTTTAGAAGAGCTTCCTGGACAAATGTAATCAACAACCCTTTAGCTAGTAAACGACAATCACAAATGAACATGCAAAAATGAAATTAATATGCCATTTTATGTGGAAATATGTGGATATCACAAAGGATACATAATCTTAAAACAATTTTTAAAAAGCAGCATTGCATCTGAGATCTTCTCAGCAGATTAAAAAAACTGACATATAAAAGCATCATATGATTGCTAGTAATAAATTTTCCTACTAAAATAACATAAGATGCTAGTAACTTATGTACCTTCTTTATTCTTTGACCAATAACACCAGTTGACTGGACCAACACAGATTCTTTGTTCAGCTGAAGAAGCTGCAAAAATAAAATTGCATTAAACACATGTCTGACTTGAAAGAAGTTAATTAAACTTAATAAATAATTTTTTTTAAAATAACTTGAAACCAAACCTTGGCAACAGAATGTGCGCATTCTACCACATCATGATAACCAGCATCACCCTGCAGTTTCGGCAGTTAATCAACTGACAACCAACACCCACTCCAAACTTACACAGAATTCCAAGCACAATGAAACAGAATTCACAACTACACTTACTGTAGCAGCATTTGCTTGACCAGCATTAATCAATACAGCCCGTGCCTGCAAAAGATGTAGACTTGTAAGAAAATTAAAATTACAAATACACATTAAATCTAGTAGTCTAACTCTATGTTAGTGTTAGAAAATTGTGGATTAACATGACACACAAGTAATGAGGACAATTAAGTACATATCTACTGCATCATTCAGTACAACTAATTATTCCTTTATCTTAATATCAATTTGGTTAAGGAGTAAAAATTACAAAATCTGTTCATGGTTAAGTGCATTGACACTATCTTTGTGATGTTCTAGCCTAGTGGCAGTAGGGAAGAAGCTTACCTAAACACCAAGGGCTCTTAGATCCGAACCATACCATCACAATTTTCAATAAGGTGAGAGGAGAATTGTGGAATTCAGCATAATTAAAAAAAAATAAAGAAAAAAGTGCATTGATACTGTCTCTTTTAATAGCAATAATTAGTTTAACTAAAATCAACAAGCAATACTGTGTACGGAATGGAATGAGCACGAACATTTTAGAACACTTGTTCTATTAAAAAAAAGTCTTACAAAAACTTCAAATATCAAGCAAAAAAATAAGCAAATTAACTTGCCGTATCTGAAGTTTCTAGCACATTTTTGCAGTAGATGACTGGTGCAGCTGCAACAATGTTCCTAGTAAATACTCCTAATAACATGAAACAACATTATTCACCCCATTATTACCAAATTTTTGGAAACGTTTGTGATTATGAAGAACCAAAGAATTCACCAGTACAAGTCAAGAAATTATAATAATGGTTTATTTCCAGCAGAAAATATAATCTGAAGCAATAGTACACCACAACTTCTATCAAAACTCCCTAAACTCCCATTATGTAGTATGCTGCTCATTAAATCAATGAATCAGACAGAACAGTGATTACCTGATACAGTGGCATCGACATCACATGTTACTAGAGCCAAATCAGGCTTCTCTCCTTTTGCACGTAAACCACCAAAAATTCCCGCAGCTTTGAACCCTTTTGCAGCAGTAACCCCACCTGGAATCTACAGTATAATTGAAGTAGAAATTATGAAAACAATTGAACTTAATGATGACTGACATTGGATGCATTTTCGAGAAGCACAATTTTCAATGTGATCTGTGTGTGCTGCAATAACACAAGCATAAAGAAGCAAGAAATAATGGCTACAAGATTTACATCTACCTCAAAAATTTCTTAACATCGCACATATTAATGTTTATTTGATGGTGTCGGTCACATCAAAAGTTCAGATGACAGTTTAAACATACATTATCTTCAGAACTTGGAGATTTCCTCTACTCGCTTTTCTTACTATCAAGGAGGGCCTGGAATATCAATGTAGATCTCCAGAATTATTCTACATTCAAGCAATGTCCTAGTTATAGAAGCACATCAGAGCTAGCCTTTCTCAAATGAAGCGTAATAAATGACAAGCTCCAGATGCCTTCTCATCTTGGAAGTGACCTACCCCATACCTAAGTTACTTTTGTTGGATGGTTTAAAAGCCATGAATTAAAACAAACTTCCTTCCTCATATCTCTATGAATCATCACTAGGCATTCTACAGAAAATTCTTCCATCATTCAAGATTTACTTATTGTGTTCTATCCATAATAGCTGAAAATCTAAACCCCTACACAGTCTACATTACTTTGAAAACCTAATATATTTTAACCTTGCTTTATTCAAGTGGCGATCTCATAGACCACTGTTGTTCCCACATTGCCGGATTTAGTTCAAACTTTTATTTAGGAAACTGTAACTAATAGACTTCAGCAACTTTTAAATGAGGCAGCACCCTTTCCTAACTGTTTATTATCCAAGAAAATCAAGGTTTAGGAAAACAATTACCATTGTTCTTAAGGACTTAGGGGCTATTTGTTTGCAAGATTCCTTTTAATGAGAGTAAAAGATGACTTTTGATGTGATATTTTTATTTTTAAATTTGAAATAATATCAGTTCTATTTTCGAAAGTGTCTGTAAAATAAAATTGATCTAATATCTTGAAATTTATATAGAATGTAAAATAAAATTGATTTTAATATTAATATTTATGTAGGATTTAAAATATTATTAATTTAATATTAAAATTTATATATGATGCGACTTTTAGGTTAATTTTAACCTAAATTAAAGTTAACCTGGGCAAGGCAAAATTTAACCATTAAAAAGATTTAACATAGCACATGCAAATATACAAAGAATCAATGGCAGAATGTTCCTATAAGGCTAACACTGAAGAAGAAAGATCACTGTAATGTTGCTTCTATGCAGTTCCATCTTAACGAGCTTCTGTAATGACGCTGAATGTGAACGGAGGATCCAAGCATGTTATAGAACTTGAGACTTTTCCCAAAACTGAGATTAAACGAATATTACTTAAAAAAGGTAAGACTGTTTTCAAAAACAATAAAAAAGGTAAGACCTGCTTCCATGGTCCTTCGGGAACAAGTATAGGAGCCGTCGGAATGAATCTAGAAGGGGCATCTACATCCATGCAAACAATGGAGGAAACTCTTTTCCTGTGCCGGCTAGATCCATCTAAGCACCAAAACTGAAGAAAGGCAGCATAGAGAAAATTCGTAATCCCAAAACCCTAGTTCAGTTTCTCAGAAAATAAATAAAGATTACGGCCCCTACCTTTTCATAAGCTCCAAGGGAGATGGGCCGGCTCAAGGAGAGAACCATCGTAGAAGGAATCAATCGAGGAGTTCAGAGATAGTAAGGAAGAGAAAAGCAATGTGGTGAAAGGCTTTCCCTCTCGATCTCTTCGCAGTGAAGAAGTCGAGCAGTGTGAATGAAAGATCAAGATAGAGAGAAAGAAACGGAATCACAAGGATACCAAACTAGTCGCGCGCCGCCGCCATGGCCGATGAGCAAAACGAGCTCCATCTCCAGCAGCACCAATCTGGCATCATATACCGGGCCGATGATGCGAGAAAGGCGGCAATTTTTGATCCGACCACTGAATTCAACCCGAACTCAACTCAGTCTAATCGGATATGAACCAAGTTTATACAAAGCATAGGTCATAAATGAGTCAAATTTAACTTATTTAAAAGATCTGACATATGATATAATGAATCAACTAAATTATAATTTATTAATAATTTATTTATCAAAATTAGTAATTTTTTAATACTAATTTTAATATTAAATATTATATAAATTTTATAAAACTATAGTAAGACCAGCGATAATATATAGTGCTGAATGCTTGGTACTCAATACTGGCCTACAAAGAGAAAATATACAAATAAAATAAATATTGCAGAAATGAGAATGCTAAGATGGATGTATGAATATACACGAAAAGATAAAATGAGAAACGAGTATATCTGAATGAAAGTTGGTGTTACACGAATTGAGAATAAACTTAAAGAAAGTTGGCTTAGATGGTTTAGATATATAAATCATAAGCTGATTAAAGCTCCAGTTAGAAAATTTGAATTATTGAATCTTAACCATGTACAAAGCGGAACAGGGAGACCAAATAAGATGCAACAAGAAACTGTAATGAGTGATCTTAGTTACTTAAACTTAGATAAGAATTTATTAATTGATAGAGCGCAATAAAAATAAAGTATTCATATAGCTGACCCCACTTAGTGAATTAAGACTTGATTGTTGTTGTTAATTATACTTTATCATTATAATAATTTAAAGTAAGAAATATTAAATTTATCAAAATTTGATGACTAAAAATTCATAATTAACCAGTTGGCAAGTCGAGTAACTTGTTTATTATATAAGTTGGGTATGAATCTTGATACTTGACTCATTTAATAAATAAATCGAGTTTGAGTCAAATTTAAATGAGTTTTAAAAGTATCAAGTTTCGAAATAAACTTGATTAAAGGGTATAACAACTTATCTCAAAAAGAGATGGGCAGTCGACGAAAACTTGTTGTGTAATTACAAGGAGAAGAGTTAGGGTGAGAATGCAAGTTGGCTTAGTTCTTCATTTACTGCTAAGGCCTCGTTTGTCTAGGAATTTAAAATTAACCTAGTTTAATTTTAACCAGTCATATCACATCACACATAAAATTTAATATTAAAAATTAAATTTATTTCACATCCTACACATATTACTAAAATAATAACTTATATTACATCCCTCTTATATTCCAACATGATAACTAACTTTATATCACATCTCTCACATATCTCAACATAATAACTAATTTTATATCACATCCCTCACATATCTCAATATAATAACTAACTTTATTTCACATCGTTCACAACTTTCAATAAAAAATATCTCTATTCAAATTTAATTTTAACCTTCTTAAATTTAACCTTTCAAACAAACACACCCTGAGAGTATTTATAAAAGTTCAAGTACAAGCAAGATTTAGGTTAGTTTGTCGTGTTTGTAGGGCTAAATTGATTTCATAGAGTTCTATTTGTCAGAATAATGGGGTGAAAGAGAGGAGATAGACTAAATGTGTAGAGAACGAAGAGAAAGAGAAAAAGACAGTTTAATAGTAAAATTTAATGAGGCGCTTTTGAATTAAGATCTTCGATGTTATCAAAATATTTGTTTATATATGTGTGTGTTAATCCAAACTAAATTTTATTTTAATTCTGTTATAAACATAATTATTAATTTTGCTACATATTTCTCCAATGGATTATTACATAATACGCCAACTACTTAGACATCCACATGTTTACAAAGATGAGTCTGCATAGATCGATTTGCATTTGTCCAAACTACTATAAGCTTCCCATTTTTATCTTATAGGTTTAATGTGAAAAAAATTTATTTTAATATTAAAAATTGTGTAAAATACAAAATAAAATTAATTTTAATATTCATATTTGTGTTGGATGCGAAATAAATTTGATTTTTATAGTTAAAATTAAAGTTGAGCTGAAAAAAAAGTCCGAACCAAACGAGCCTTATTTCAGTGGGACAACAAGCAAACTTGATAATTTTCATGAAATGAACAGAGAGTTAACTAGAGGAAATGCAATAACAACAACAATTAAGCTTTTTATGTCGCTAAATGGGATTGGCAACTAGAGGCAATGCCTTATTGAAAAAAACACTATAGGGGGTTAAATTTATTTCGATAGCTCTATTATAGTGAATGCCACTATAGTGCTCGTGATGCTTAATCCCGTGAAGCCAGCCTCTGTTGCCAAATTCTCAAACTCTTCTTTAGTTCTCTCTTTCCCTCCGCTCGTATAAGCCAGCATACAGAGATCAATGTGGTGCACGACTTGTGCTTCTAAATTCGCCTTCGGCACGCTCGGAAGAACAAATTCGGCGATGAGTACTTTCCCATTCTCTGGCAGTGCCTTCCAGCAGTTCTTGAGTATCTTTGAGCAATGCTCATCTCCCCAGTTATGTAAAATACTCTAGAATATAAGCATAAATATGAGCATTAAACCTTCATAAATAATATATTAAACAGTAAATTTTGTTACTGCATGCAATTAATTTATGCGGGCCCTGTTTGGTGCAAGGACCGTAACAGGACTAAAATAGGACTAAATTGGTACTAATTTAAAAAATAATAATAATAATAATAAATATATTTTTTATACCATTGTACTCAAATTTTAATATAAAAAAATATATTATTTTACTTTACATACTCAATAATTTAAAATAAAAATATCAATTTTATTTCGCATTCTAGACTAAAATATTAGAATCGAATATTTTGATCTAAAATGTGAAATAAAGTATATATTTTTTATTAAAAATTGTTGAGTATGTGAAGTAAAATATTATTGTTTATATTAAAATTTATATAGAATAATTTAAAAAAAATTATTTATTATTATTGTTGTTATTTTTTAAATTAGTACTATTTTAGTCCAGATTTTAGTCCTCGCGCCAGATTTTGTATAGAGTGATAACCTTCAAAAAGATGGTCTTTGCTGTTGGAATGCTGATGAACATATCACCACTTACATGCTCCACTCCTACAAAGTCATTTAAATGATCAATAGTCTCTTTTGTTTATTTAGGATTTTGTTCAAGATAGCAAACATATGTTATATTTATAGAAAAATGATGAACAGAAACAAATATTAAATAAATAAACAGAGGTGAAAAAAAAGTAAAGTTAGAAAGTTATTCCTTTTTCATTTCTAAGGCCTTGTTTGGCAGTGGGTTAAAAATCATGGCTAAAATTACCCATAACTAAAATCTTAAATTTATTTTAAAAAAACTTAAAAAATTATTTTATATTTCATCTCACATAAATTCCAACATTAAATAATTACTTTATTTCACATCCATTAACACAATTCTCAATAAATCAATCAATTTTATTTCACATCATTCAATTTTTAATATAACCAATTTACTTTATTTTATATTATACATATTTTTCAAAAATGACTAAAAATTTTAGCTAAATCTTTTTTTTTTCTTATCGCCAAACATAGCCTAAATTACTGACGATAATGTAAAAGATACATAAATAAAACAAGAAGCTCTTAACAAAACCTACAATATAATACAGGTTAAATTATACAACTTTGTTAGTTAAAATTACTTATACATGTTAAATTATACATAAATTTCAGTATTAAATCACTAATTTTTTAAATTTTATGCAAATCCTAATATAAAAGGCAAATTATATTTCACATCCTATAAGTTTCATAAAATAAAAATAATTACATTTCAAATCTTTCATAAATTTCAAAACAAAAAAATATCTCATTAAAGATTCACTTTAACCTATAATAAAAATAATGAAGACTTTGTTCCACTAGGTAGGATCAACTACATAAATTCTTTATTTACATTCTAAGGAAGAGCTCTTCATTTAGCTTTTTAAGTACGAAAAATCATTTCTTATTATTTCTTACTATTTTTTTTTTAATTTTTCTCTCTTTTTATATAAGTAAGATGTAATAACTTAAGTTTTTTTACTAGAGCTTCAATCAGCTTATATATCGCGCGCGCGAAAATCATTTATGTCGACTTTTTTTAAGTTTATCTTCAATTGATATTATTCCAACTTTTTTATAGATGCACTCATTTCTCATTTTACTTTTTCGGGTATACCTATTCATCTATTTTGTCATCCTTATTTCTTTTATTTTTATTTTATTTATATATTTTCTTCTTTATACGTTAACATTCAGGTCAAAAAACTAATTCTAACCTAATTAAAATTAATCTGACTAAGAAAATGCTAGTGTTTATCAATAATTGGATATTAAAATAAAAAATATAACTAATTTTAAACTAGCAATTGCACAACTTTGGTATTGCAAGAATAACTGAAGAAAAATCAGAAGAAAGAAATGTGTCTTCTTTATATAACAGACTTCAAAATCTTTCAATTTCATGAGGCTTTTAGGTTACCCTTGTAAGCAATTTAGAAAAAAAATTTAAAAGTTCAGCAGCTTAAATATTTGAAGTAGCTTAAATCTTCGCCCAATTTTTAGGTTGTTTTTATTTCGAGCGGCTTAAAAATGATTACGAAGTCTTTAATCAATTAATAATTAATGTCAATTTAGGGGCGGCAAAATAGGTCGACGGGTCGGTTTTGAGTTTTTACAACTATTTGGTCATACTTTATGTTCAAATATTTTAAACTCAAGTATTTAAACTACTTAAAAATGATTACAAAGTCTTTAATCAATCAATAATTAATATCAATTTAAGGGTGGCAAAATGGGTCGACGGGTCGGGTTCTGGTCGAACCTGAACCCGAACCCAACCCGACCTATTTATAAAGTATTTTTTGATGAATGTCCAACCGAATCCTATCCGACCCGATTATGCCCAACCCGAATTTGACCCCTTTAATAAACGAGTCAAAATTCATAATCCATACTCAAAATTTGTAGGTCGGATTTGGGTCGGGATTGTCACCCGTCTGTTTGTTTGCAAAGTTAAATTTAACAAGATTAAAATTAAACTTAGATAGAGATATTTTTTTATTAAAAGTTGTGAATGATGTGAAGTAAAGTTAGTTATTGTGTTGGGGTGTGAAGGATGTGATATAAAGTTAGTTATTATGTTGGGATATGTGAGAGATGTGATATAAGTTAGTTATTATTTTAGTAATATGTGTAAGATGTGAAATAAAGTTAATTTTTAATATTAAATTTTATAAATACTGTGATATGCCTGGTTAAAATTAAACTAGGTTAATTTTAAATGGGCAAACAAACGGGGCCTAAATGTCATAGATAATAACAAAGTATTTCACTTACCCGGGATTAATTTAGCTTCGGAGATGACGTAGGGCAGGTCGAAATTGATTCCTTTGATGTGAGGGTACCGGGAGAGGATCAGAGCAAGCGTGGCACCATACCCGCCTCCGACATCCAATAGCTCGGCTATTTCTTCGAAGCCCTTGTAGGTCTCCAAGATTTTGTTCATCAGTATCGCGGTGTTTTCAGCCATGGCTTGATGGAAGAGACGACCCAAAGTATCGAAATGTCGGACACGGTGGTCGTTCACATTCGTGCCGTGGACATGGTCAAATGGGACATCCCCCTCTGTCACTGCAACCTTCAAATGATGCCTTGGAGGTAAACAAAATCACCAAAATTTTTTGTAAAGTTTTTAGTTCCATTAATTACAAGAAATTCTACATAATAATGTCATAGATCAAAGATTTTATGATAAAGTTCTAGTATTTTTTTTAATTTTAATAAAAAAAAATTGCATACATATATATTACTTAATTTTTTTTATTTTTTATATTTGACATCCAAATATTTACATTTATATATCAAATAATACAGTACAATTTTATTTTCCCTATTTATTATAAATACATGATTGTATTTATACATTTATGTTTATTTGATAAATAGGTCATATAAAAGTGTATTGTATTATTTAAATTATATATATTCACAAATACCTTAAACTCTAAATACTAAAAAAAATTATTTGGATCACGATTACACTAATCGAAACAAATAATACGATAATGTTAGTAATATTGGATATGTAAATATAATGGCACAAGTGCGAAATATGTAATATGAAAAGATTTTAAATGATATATATATAATTGTTTTTAATATTTAATCTATAACAAAAGAAATTATGTCTTTTAAGGTCCTGTTTGGCACGAGGACCAAAACAAAACTAAAATAGTACTAGTTTAAAAAATAACAATAATAATAATAAATAAATTATTTTAATTATTTTACACAAATTTTAATATAAAAAATAATATTTTACTTCACATACTCAATAATTTCTAATAAAAATATAAACTTTATTTCACATCTTAGATCAAAATACTTGATTTAAATATTTTACTCTAGAATGTAAAATAAAATTGATATTTTTATTTTAAATTATTGAGTATATAAAGTAAAATAATATTTTTATATTTAAATTTGTGTAAAATAATTTAAAATATTTATTTATTATTATTATTATTATTGTTTTTTAAATTAGTACTATTTTGGTCCTGTTTTAGTTCTGTTTTGATCCTCACTGTTGCAAAGTAAACATGCATGTTTAATTTATACTGAGCCTTGAGGGACAAGCTTTAAGATTTAGGCTTGTGAAAATATTTTAAAAAAAAATAGAAGTGAAATATAAAGTATGTTGATGTGTAAAAATCTGATTGGTTAAATTTTAGGGGGATTTACATACAGAACATTGAATTCATCACAAATTACGAATTTCACCATCTTTTAGTAAATACTACACATATCACACTCTCTTTATATTTTTATTATTACAATAGAAATGTAAAACTCATAAACAGAGTGTGATATATGTAATATTTATTAAAAGATGGTGAAATACGTAATTTGTGATGAATTCAGTATTACGTACGTAAATTCCCCTAAATTTTAAGGTTTTTGATTTTCAGAAATAACTCCGGCACCATTTGGTTAAGCTGTAAAGCCTACGTCATCATTAAGACAAAATATGGCAGTATAATGGTAAATAAAGGCTCTGTTTGGCAATGAACTAAAAATCATGGCTAAAATTACCCATGGTCAAAATCTTAAATTTATTTTAAAAAAATTTTAAAAATTATTTTATATCTTATCTCACACAAATTCTAACATTAAACAATCACTTTATTTCACATCCAACACAATTCTCAATAAATCAATCAACTTTA
>KZ451978.1:1655979-1669166 GCA_002786265.1 Apostasia shenzhenica
CGCCGGCAGGGTCATGCTGCCGCGCGAGGCCGTTGGCGGTTGCACGGGATGACGCGGCGACTGCGCGCGACCGCGCGGCTGTCGGATCTGGTGGAGATAGGGAGGGTAACGGTATAATGGTAATTTTAATATTTTTTAATAATAAAAAAATTTAAAAATGACCCAAATGATGATTTTTTAAAACTTAGGGATCCCGGTGTTATAATTTTAAAACTATGAATCTGTGTGATAATAACCCTTAAACTTAAGGACCTGGGTGTCATTTGCCCTTTAAATTATCTCAAGCTTGGAAAGAATAAATTAATCATTTGATTCTTTTTTTAGTTTAATCATTTGGTGAAAGAAATTATGGAACTCAAAAATCCCAAGCAAATTAAAAATCTATCTTTGGAGGGCCTTTCACGAAACCCTTCCTATTCGGGCCCAATTAGTGAAGCGTGGAATTAAAATCGATACTAGATGCCCTTGCTGTGGGAAGGAGGTTGAGACAGTATCACATGTTTTCTGGTTCTGCGCTCAAGCTCAAAAGATTTGAGATTTGTCTTCAGTGGCAGGAGAGTTTACCTCCTTTCAGGGAGGTCTCTTTGCTGATCTGTGCTGCTTTGTCTCAAATAAAATGAATGTCAATAATATTCAGATTTTTTCTTCTATCATATGGAGCATCTGGCTATCTCGCAATCAATATGTTTTTGAGGGTAATCTTTGGTCACCCCGTAAAATATTGGAAAATGCACACCGTATTCTAAGTGATTATCTATGCTGCAGTCTTGTGGAGTCAGAGTCTCACTCTTCTGCTTCTCAACCCTCTCTTGAACCTACCTGGCGTCCCCCAATGAAAGGGTCCATTAAAATTAATGTAGATGCTTTGGTTCATACATCTCTTGATTTTTTTGGGCTGGGCATTTTTACTTGGGATCACTATAGGGTTGCTATTGCAGCAGCCTCAAAGAGACTTCCTGGTCGTTTTGCTTCCCATTTGGCAGAGTGTATGACAATCAAAATTGGGACTGAACTAGTTAAAGAGTGCAACTTAAAGATTGGAGCATTAAATCGAATGCGATAAATGCTATCAATACTATTACTAATTCCGCACCACTTGCTCCTGAGGCCCATATCATAGAAGACATCAAAGAAGGGATGCTCATGACTTTTTGTAGCTGTGTCAACCATTGCTCTTAAAGTGCAAACAAGGTTGCTCATTCTCTAGCCCAATTTGCTATTGATAGTAAAAAAAAATTTGTTTGGAAGGAGACCATGCCAATGTTTTTTAGCCCTTTAATTTGTAATGACTATTTCTTTTGTAATTGTTGATGCTTAATGAAATATTAATTCAAAAAAAAAAAATTAAACAAATAGCAAGGGTGGACGATCAATTACTTACTAAACAAAACAAATAAAAAAATAAATATTATAAATATGATATTTTATTATAAAAAATCTATAAAAAGTAATATTTATTAACTAAAAATATTTTTAATTCTATTTTCCCTCCATTTTCTCATTTGGTCGATGCATCATCTGCCAAACTTCACGTGATGTATCATATAAGGTGGCCGTTTGACAGCGCACCTCGACAAAGAATCAATCAATCAAGGTTTTTAGAACCGACCGAAGATCGAACCGGTCAATCGACCGGTTCATGGTTTTATCGGTTCAATCGATTGAACCGTGGTTTAACCGGATGATTTAATAATTACATCATAATTAAATATAAATTTTCTAGATGTGAGATTAATTTTTAAAATATGATAAAAAAATATTTTGAAAAAAATAGTACAACTAATTTAAAAAATGTACTACTACAAGAAATGCATAAAAAAGTTAAAATTATAAAACAAAACTAATACAATTGCTTTTCTTGTCAATTTGTCATTTAAAATACTTTGTCTCTTTTATAACAATTTGAAATATAAAAATTGGCTAAACATCCATTATATAAAATAATTATTATTCAAAATATAGTATCAATATTAAAATATTAATGCTCAAATATTAATGTATAAAAATAAAATAAGAAGCTCAAATAAGAATTCCGGTTTGTCCGGTTTGGCGGTTGGACCAGTTTTTACCGGTTTAACCCGGTTTTTACCGGTCCAACCCGATTTTTACTTGATTTCGGTTCTAATATTGAACCAGACCGGACCTTGGGCTGGTTCCTGGTTGAACCGGTCGAACCGGCCGGTCCGGTCCGGTTCTGAAAACCCTGGAATCAATTAGCGATGCTCCAAATGTACCCAAAGAGACCCGATTGGCTATTGCGACCCACTCACCAAGAAGGGGATAAATTGTGTTTTAGTTCCTCATATTTAGAGCACTTTTTTCACAGCTAAAAATAAGTTTTTTCTAGTTCCCCATATATAAGACTAACTTCAACCCTAGTTATAATTTAACCTAGCTAGAAAACAACAACCCTAACCATGGTTCAAATGACCCTATCAAATTCCAAATATTGCAGTGCTTTGCATATGACAGCACCAAAATCGCATTCGGGTATAAATCTCCTGGACCGCCATGCAACAAAAATAAATAAATTCGAGATTTAACGGATTCAATAGATCTCTAACTATAAAGGCTTAAATATAATTTACAAAAATTTTAAAATCATACCAAGCAGTCGTAAGAGCGAGATTTTGTTCGTGGAGAAGCAATGGAGCAAGTGACATCCCATCTCGGCTCTTGAGGAGAAACTGGTAAACAGGCTCTAGGCCATATAGCCTTCTGGATTGCCCTTTGTCGTCGACTTCATCACGACACTTAAGGATAGAGTAGTTGACAAGAAACTTAAGCATACGCTCGAGTGCATCAGCAGAGGCGATCGGCTTTGTGGTGTTGAGCTGAGCTACAATATCCTGCAACGAAATCCCCGCCCCAGGCCCCGCTGCTGCAATAATGTCGAGAACTCCGAGCTCGATTATTGCCTTCACAACGGTGCCGATCGCGGACATAGACATCAAGCTCATGGCTCTAAGGAAGGGTTCTTCCTCTTCCTTGTAGGTCTCCATTGGCTGTGAAGGGTAGGAGTTCCTAGTTAGGTTCTCTTATTTATATATTCATTAAGTTTTGGTCTTTGTATTAATTTTTAAATTGTTTTTTACATTTTTATAAGCATAAATAATTTTTTATGCAGCATTTGTATTGAAGTTTGGGTCCATTATAAAAATATTTTGTTAACAATCGGCAAAAAAAATGTATTTTTTTTTATTAAAAAAAAGGTCAGGGGGTTACCTGGTGATTGCCAATAGCATACAAAAATGGCCGGTTGCATGTATTCAAAATTATACCTATCAAAAAACATTTATATATTTACACACTGTATACAATTTTAAGATTTATTATTTACATATAAATTCATAAAATATTCAGCATTAATTTTAAGTAAATATAAATATAAAAGGGCCAAGATCTTGATGGAGTTAAGAATATAATAGATTTGTTTGTAAGAAGTATCACATTGTCGATAATAAAGTTCTCAAATTTGATCAAATCACCCAAAAGGTGATGTGTCAGTATTTTGTGGGATAAAATCACGATATCGGTGAAATTTATCTCGACGTATAACGGCCAGCTCAAGCAACCGGGGGACACTTTGGGATCGACAAAATAGAGAAGCAAGATCAGTTTTTTATGCTACTTTTCGGGTTAATCTTTTTAGACAGTAAGTTACTGACCGTTCAGTCAGTCTCCGAAAAATTTACAAACACATCTACTTTTTTCTTTTCCTTATCTCCGTGGGACCAAAATTCTATAATCGCATTCCTTTTAGTGAATTCAAATCACTAAATTTGATCGCATCGTGATTTCCTCCTAGAACTCGAGTTTCACATCATGAAAACTACACGTCTTATTTTTCTTTTATCCTTTTGTTGCGGTCCTTCCAACACACTACACGCATAAAATAATTTCACAAACAAACTTGCATCGATTTAATTCTCTTAATCATACTACAATAGGAACGGGCAATTGCGACCAACCAACATTTCGTTGGTCGCAAATTTGCGAACGTTTCGCGATTGATATAATGGAATTTATGCATGTACATCTCATTATAATGGGTGCCCCATATTGCTTTGGAGGTCATCACACATTAGGGATAACCAGAAACTATATCATTAAATATGAGCTCTGGTGGATGTAATTTAAAAAAAAAAATTAACTATCATCTTTATGTACATTAATTTCATGAAATTTCCCAGATAAAATAAAATAAAATAAAATAAAATAAAACTTCATTTATGCTTTCAAAGCTCCACTTGGCAGGCATAATGCATGCTTGCCATGCACAGCACCACATCAGTCAGGCACAGCACTTCTCTCCCTCCACCTTCAAATACAAATTTTTCCTTAATTTTATTAACAATAATTATTGTCTTATCAAAAAAAATAAGTAAGGTATTTGCACATTAATAGAAAATGAAATAAATTAATCATATTAGAATAAAAAATTTAATATAAAATAAAAAATTAATTATATTAAATATTATATTAAATGTGAAATAAAATTAATTAATTTATTAAAAATTATGTTAAATATAAAATAAAGTGATTATTTAATATTAAAATTTATATAGAATAAAATATAAAATATATTTTTTAAAATTTTTAAAATAAATTAATCTTTTAACTTGAGTTATTTTAGTCATAATTTTTTTTTCTGTGAATCAAAATAAGGCCTTTGATATTGGCATTTTATTGAGAACTCTTATATGAATGGAGACGAAGAGAAGGAATATTTGCACTGAAAGTTCCACAATACGGCACACCATCGAGTCAACTCAAGTATCTGAGTTGATTCAGTGGTCAACTCAGTCAGTCAATTAAGTCTACTCAACTCAATCATGTCAACCACCGTTTTGAGCTTGTCAAATTATGTTTTACACCTACACGACTTAGCTCAAGCTTAACTCTGACTCAAACAACAACAACTAAGCCTTAATCCCACTAGGTGGGGTCGGCTACATGAATCCTTTGTTTCCATTGCGCTCTATCAGTTACTAAATTCTTATCTAAGTTTAAGTAACTAAGATCACTCCTTATAGTTTCTTGTCATGTCTTCTTTGGTCTCCCTCTTCCTCTTTGTACATGGGCAAAATCCAATAACTCAATTTTTCTAACGGGTGCTTCAATCGGCCTACGATTTAG
The DNA here is from genome assembly GCA_002786265.1 of Apostasia shenzhenica. Classification (NCBI taxonomy): domain Eukaryota; kingdom Viridiplantae; phylum Streptophyta; class Magnoliopsida; order Asparagales; family Orchidaceae; genus Apostasia; species Apostasia shenzhenica. Next base: position 1,661,119 of record KZ451978.1, read on the forward strand.
ATGTCAAGCTTAACTTTGACTCAACACCGTAAAAAACTTATTCCAGGCTTTGGCAACATAATTTTAAGCCTTCTTATTTCAATTTCAATCAAGGCCAGTCTGAAACTCGTCCATTTCGTTTCCGCTGAAACTCATATTTTTAGGATAAAATTTCTTAAAACCACAATTTGTGTCAAAAGTAAAAATCATGACATGCATTATACTGAAACTGACGAAACTACCAAAACTAATATTTCTAATTTACGAGCGTGACCGAGATCAAAACAGAAAATGAGTTTCAAAACCTCATTTGGCACCACTCAAACTCTAGGAAACTCAAATCAATTATCTTATAAATAGAACTGACTTGTCACATGCTATTTGTGCTCTTTGACCATTCTAAACCTCACATAAATCCAATCCTCATAATAAGATCAACAAGAAATAAACTGAAGTAGAATAAATCTTTGATCGCTTTGATCTTGGGGTTAAATCTGCATTTCTGAATTTAGCATTACGAGCAAGAACAGGCTTTAACAGCTCAAAACTAGCTCTGGCCAACATTTATTTGGGCTGACTCAACTCAAAAATCACACTCGAGCTTAAATTTGACTCAAAATGAACTTTACTTCGAGCTAAGAAATTTCAAGTGAGCTCAGAAAATATAATTGAGCAAGTCATCCATAGCCCGAGATCTAAATTATTCAAGTTGCCCTCTATATTTTGATTAGAAAAACCACCACGCGGGTTTCGAGGTTCTTTCGAGCTTTAAAAATAGCTGATAATTGCGTACAAGCCGCACTAAATCAGCTGTAATGAATCAATCCAAAAACTAACATAGCTCGTCCCACAAAAACTGAACCAACTATTTCCCACAATTAATTTTCAAATTAATCAGGACAACTTCACATTGTGCCATGATCCAGCAGGTTCTAACACCATGCTCTATATACAGAGAAATCATCAAAAGATTTCGCTTAATGAAAAGCGAGACCAAATGTTGCATCAATGGTTTTCTAATGGAAAAAAAAAAAACCTTCAGGTGAATGAAACAAATTACCTGTCCAAGTATCCCTCAATGAAGGAGATCAGTGTGCTTTCTGGAACTGCCCCGATAACCTTTTCCATCTTCTCGCCGTTCTTGAATATCACAACAGTTGGGATGCTTCTGATTTCATACTTGGCTGTAATCTCTGGGTTCTCATCAGTGTTGATCTTGAAGCATTTGATCATCCCTGCATAGGCCGCTGACACACTGCCGATTACAGGATGAATTGTACTGCAGGGTTCACACCACGGAGCCCAAAATTCGACAAGAACGGTCTTGTCACACTCCATAACTAGGGATTGCCAGGTTTCTTCTGTTACATCTGGGACTGCAATGTGAAAATTTATATAGTTTTAGAAAAACAGGAAAAAAAAGTCAACCGATCTAATAAAACTTAACCAATTTTAAGCTAAACAAACGATGTGACAACAATTCACTATCATCCCACTTGGTAGACTTGGAATGTAATCATAAAATGTGATATAAAATCACTTGCACTCACAGGAAAAGTTGGTTTACATAGAGCTAAATGGAGAAGAGAAAGTAGTAGTTGGGTGGTGTGGTTATTTTTGTTGTCATTGTTGGCGTAGCAATGCTTAGACCACACACCCCTTTAGCTACATAAATGTAACCAACGTGTTATATTACAATATGATATAATTATTACTCAATTTATCTTGTTTAAATATAAGAAAATAGGGATATTTGAGAAAAAGGTTAGTGAAAAAAGTAATAAACTTAGCAAAACAAAGATCTTATATGAATCCATTATGAAATGCCTTTGGCCCACATCAACCTTGGCATTTTCACTCAATGTTTGCCTAAAACTGGTGTTATCATTGCAATTTCTACATAAATCATGATTTTGAGTAACTTTCTCTTCTCAATATTTATCAAACCAAACTTAGTTTAGATGAGATAGATTATACGTAATGGTTACGGAATGAAGTTTTTGAAAGAAGGTTGGATGGATTATACCTCCCGTATATTTTTTCCCCTTTGCAAGACAATCTAGTTAGTGACAAAGTTATTCTAATAAATTATAGTTAAGGCAAGGAAGGGGTTGGTGAGTTGAAGAACCATTACTAAAGGCAAGGAGGTTCAGCTGTAGAAAATATATAGTTTGCTTCATATGTTAGCATAAATGTTTTGATGGAAAATTCTAAACAACAATAAGAAACGGTCTCGATTTCACACAGGATAGATTGTAATTCGCAACATAATGATTGAAACCAAGTGAATGGAGCTTCGAGAAGAGGAAATAGAAAAAGAAATTAAAGAGAAAAAGAAATAAAATAGTTACGTGGAAAATCCTTGAAGGAAAATACTATGGTGACCGGATGCAGATAAGAAAACTTCAATAATTAGGAAGAGTCTCGGATGGGTTGCAAAAGATTTGATTACAACTGAACAAAGTTTCAGTGAGAGGAACAATGCCCTTGATAGGTTTTGATCTGTCATTGCTTGGGACTTGGCTTGATCTTCTATTTATAGTTGTATGAGATTTATATTCGAACATTTAGTGGTAGTTCTGCTAATTTCGTCAGCAAATAGTGTGCCACCACATAAGCTTTGGAGGAAGTGATGATTGGATGGTGCCTATTCATGAGCTTAGTCACAATGAACACATCGGATTGCATTTAGGCAGCTAGGACATGTCAAGATGCCTTCATTTGTGCTAGACATGTTGAGATATTTTTGGACCAAGTAGATGTGTTGAGGTACCTTCGGTAGAAACACATATGTTGGGATGAGCAAATATGCATAACCACTTTCAGTTACAGCAGATATATTGGAGTTCAATGAGCCAATCCTAGTGAAAATCCTATTGTAGAAAGACTTGGCCTTAGATATTCCTTAGGGGCACATCACAGATCACCCACCACGTTAGAAGGTTCCAATAGTGGCTTGAGGGAGGGATTTGGTCATGTCCAAAAGGATCTAATCGTAGGGGTGAGAGTTTGGCCTAAAGATTGATAATTGCTTGATATTCAAATTGATATGTAGCTTGAATTGAGCTTAAGTTGAGTTTGATGAGCCGAGCTATGAGCTATATTTATAGATTAAAATTTTATTAAGCTAAGTTCAAGCTATGAACTTAGCAATGGTCATATCGAATTGATTCAGATTGAACTTGGCTCGAATTTATTTTTTAAAATCAAACTAATCTAACTTGTTTATATAATATATTTTTTTATTATTTCTACAAAAAGAATGTAAGACGTAATTATTATAACATATATTGAGCTTGTTTGGTTGGAGGATAAATTTGGATAAGAAAAAAGAAAATATTTTATTTTATAGAGTTGATGGGAAAGAAAGTTATTTTAATATTGGGAGGTGTGTAGGATGTGACATAAAGTTGATTTTAAGGTTGGAATTTGTGTTGGATGTGAAATAAGGTTGATTTTTAAGGTTGAGATTGTGTTGGATGTGAAATAAAGTTATTAAAATTTATAATAAATTTAAAATATTATTAAAAAAATATTTTGCCCATTTTTGGGTAATTGCCAAACATGGCCATTGAGTAATCCGTTGGGTATGATTAACACATGTTTAAAATCAAATGAAGACCACTTGTTTTTTCTCAAAAAAATTCTCATTTTACTGGGGGATTCAAACTAGCCAATTAATATTCAAGCCAGCTCAACTGAATACTAGCCAATCAAGCCATCTCAAACTCCAAATCTAATTGAGTCAAACAAGCTTGAATTGATCTATAAATCAATAAGTCGAGCTTGAATCATGCCTGCTCAACTCAAACTCGAATCATTCTCACCCTTATCTAGTCGTGACTCGACGGATTTAATCATGGATCGTATCCCAAGACGTGGTGACTCATGACGCATATCGACGCTAGTGTATTGATGAGCACTCAACTAATCGAGATAATGTGAGAACCAATGAAGCTCTACCATCATGTGTGGCGCTTCTACAAATAAAATGATAAACAAGTAGAAACACCATAAAAGGAATAGTTTCAATCTACTTATAAAAATTGACTAATATAAGGTAGCTACTACAAGTATAGATATATCTTAGTAATGGTGATTTAGAAAAAGTTTCTCAGTAGGGATTTATACATAATAAGATAAGATAGTTTAGATATTTATTATAAAAAAAAAAAGATAATTTAGGCATGATTTATGTGTCCTTTGAAGGGGCTCAGAGTATTGATTCTTAGTTGTATAAGAGGATATGTTTAGGCAGCTTTAAATGGTCGAAATGCTTCTTGTATTAGGCAGCCACACATGGATTTATAGATGATAGCATTGTCGTTGAGCATAACAAGAGAAACAATTTTCCTTAACTGGCCTAAGCTACATGTACAAGTTTGGTCAAATTTAGTGATACATGCTATCAAGTAACATCCAAATGGGAATGGGAGATACAGATACCATCCCAAGATGCTCATTCGCAAGTCGCCATATGAAGGTCTGAATGATAACTTCTGGTACATCATGTCTGTACTTTATGCTTGAACTGCTTGGGATAATAACTAGTTTTCAATGGCCTTTATCTAGTTATAATGAAGGGGTTACAAATCACACTGGTCAAGTAAACATGGGTTAAACCCTAAACCCCATATAAATTCTAGATTTCAAAACCATAGAAAATCATTTCTTAGTGGCTTTCATATCCAAAAGTATGCTAAAAAAAAAAAAAAACGTGTTTGAAGCACCACTTCTTCACAATACTGAATGTTCAACGTGTCCCTTTAAATGTATGACGTTATCCTACATAAAAATATCTATCCTTCTTAATTGTTGTACTAGTTTTGTTGCAATCTTCAATCCCACCAAGTCTTACAATTGCATGGAAGGTTGATCTCAACCTTTAATCCATAACCAGCTTTTAGAAACTTAATCCTTCAACAGAAACTGCTCTCAATGGACATATATTATTGATTAGAAATAATTAAACATTTGTTGACTTTGGATGAAAAGAAAGTAAAGGCAAAGAAAGATACCCCTAAAGCAGGAGGCCTTAAACTGAGTCTAACATCTTTGATTTTCACTTGAATTTAGTTTCCATAGCCAAATTTCTTGCAGTCAGACAAAGAAACAAAAAATACTAACAACTTTTGAGGTATAATGAGGTAAACAATTATGGGGGATTTACATACAGCACATGGGATTCTATTGAAATTATACGTTCCACCCAAATACTTCAAAAAGTACATATATCATACTCAGTTCCTTGTAATATTACATGTTCCACTCAAATTGGCCAAAATTCACATATCTTTTTAGTTGTCACACTAAATATTTAATGACTTATATCTCACTAGATTAAGTTCAGGGCATATTTCATATAACATAATCAAAAAACACTTTGACAGAACTAAAAAGAGATGTAATTTTAAAATTAGGTGTGAAACATGCAATTTTTGAAGAATTTGAATGAAACGTGCAATTTCAACAAAAAAAGACATGGCCAAAAGCTATAAGGAATGATCTTATATATTTAGAGCTAAATAAAAATTTGTTATTTGATAGAGTATAATGGAAACAAAGGATTTATGTAGCCGACCCCACCTAGTGGGATAAAGGATTGACTTTGCTGTTATTGTTGTTGTTGTGTAATTTCAGCAAAATTGCATGTCCTGTACGTAAATCTCCCAAAATTGCGTTAGATGCTTCGATGGGAATAAGTTCAAGAAACATTATTTCTCTTAGGTACATAACCTGAATTGGCATCTCTGCTTGAGTCTATCAACCAATGACCAAGTTATTATCTCCAACAAAATTCATGGTCCTTAAGGTTATCAGATTATTTCGGACATAATATTTTAAGTTTAGCATATTATGTATGATTTAACTAGAAGACAAGTGGCTTTAATCATATCAGCTTCTGAAGTTCTATGGAGTTTTACCAAGAAAACTTTCTACATGGACACTTAAGAGATCATTTTCTAGGGGTGAATCTGTTTTGTGCTTAATTCCTACTGATTACTCAGCCACTGATTCTGAGGACTGACCCAGTCCTGAGCTGGTGATTGGTGGAAAGGAAGGAAGGGATATTTTCTTAAAAACCAGCATGAAAATGGACTGTCCTGCATCCATCATACATGTAGATAATAAAATCTTTGGTGCCTTGTAACGGAAAACTCAATGTGGCCACAAATGCATTTGAATTTGCTCAAACCAGTAAATCATGTGTGCTTCTTCTTTCATTCTTTCTTTTACTCTCCATATAATATTCCAAAATACTCCTCAGTAAGAAAATGGCATCTAGACCACAAAAAAGAAAAAGTCCTACGATGTTGCCAGGATATGCATAGAAGTTCATATACCTCCAGATCTTCGCGTCTGATATTTGTTTAAGATTCCACATTCATATCAATAACCAGTTCAACAATAAGACGCATTAGCATGAGGAAAGTACATGAAAAAATATTTGTCGGGGGTAAAAACAATAAAATGCATCAACATTCAGAAGTTAGAATTTACCTTCACCATTGTCAATCAGGAAAAAATTATTACGAAATTAAGCATTCATAAGACCCTTGATCAAGATTCATTAGACACTAAAGTGAGAACAAGAAAGAGCAAGAAATAACCAACAATCGAGGGGCAGTAAGATCAGTCAGCGTGGATCAAGAAAGCCTCACCTTCAACAGTTGTATCCTGAGCCTCGCAGACCACCTTCGCACGGCGAATAACCATCGATGCCGGCTTCAACATCTCACGACTCACCGAAGCTCTCAAGCCCGAAAATCCCGGCAACATTCCAGATCTCCAACGGCCTGCTGCGGCAGAAACCGGCACTATCCCATCTCTAGAGGCAGCAGAAGACATCGGAAGGACGATACAAGGGCGGGGAACCGCCATTGACGCGAGAACTGGAGCTGCCATTCGAAGAGAACCAGCGATCTAAGAATCCCGTAGCCAGCTTTGGCAGTGGAAGTGTGGAAGAGCAGACCGTAATGGCAAAATCGTAAATATTATTTGTTTCTAAAAAAAAAAATCATATCCGTCTTAAAAGCCCATAAGGTTTCCACTCATATCTCACTTTGATCATTTAAAATGAAAAAAAAAAATAGGTAGAATATTTTATCAACTCATGTGTGAGCATGCGAGTCTTTTTGGTTAATTTAATCTCAAAAAAACTTAGATTGACTAATCCTAAAAATTTAAAAATAAAAATACTATAGTGCCGATTATAATATTTGCATAAAAAATAAGCACGCAAATGTAATTTTTCATGACCGCTATCTATTTTTAGATGAACGCTTTGATTAACATAATTTTTTTCTTAAATATCATTAGAATATAAAATTTATAGCTTACAAAGAACTTTTTCTATTATTTCTTGACATCATTTTAAATGTTTAAATATATCATATCTGAAAAAGGCAATAAGAATATACACAGTATATCAATGATTTTTTTCAATGATCTCGACTCGTGGGACCGAGGGCGGGCCTGAATTGGGTTTTCTCGATGACTATATTTTTTATGACTGTAATAGCTTCGGTCAGCAAGCATTCGACTCGGTGCGTGAATTATCGTGTATCAATATGGCCCTCGTCCGATCTATCTTTCACCTCGTGAACTCTTTGGAGACTGCGCGTCGAGTTTATCGTTGGAGAAAGAGGAGGCACGAGCTACAAGCTCGATATAAGTGTGTAACAGAAGAGGGTGTATAGAAAATTAATGAAATTTTAAAAATATTTGCACAATATAAAAAATACTAGTAATAACAGCACAAGTATGAACTATCGAATTAAATACATTCGAAAAAACACGCGACAATATATGTGATTTGGTATCTCACTATATTTACATCACCTTCTAGTGCATGCAGATAACCTTCTTCTACTAGGTTTTACTCGTATAGTTGCACTCACTGCTCCCTCTTTTCTCTTTTCTCTCACACAATTGTAAAATAAAAATCATAAAAAATGAGAGAAAATAATCAAAAACATTATCGACTCGCAGTATTCGCCTAAATTAGTGGGAAAGAAATTTGCTTGGGAACTAAGAGGTATTAAGTTCGTATCATACTCTCATTACAA
>KZ451978.1:1692972-1704936 GCA_002786265.1 Apostasia shenzhenica
AACTGATAGAGCGCAATGGAAACAAAGGATTCATGTAGCCGACCCCACCTAGTGGGATTAAGGCTTGGTTGTTGTTGTTGTTGTTGTGGAGTGTGTAGCTTCACCCTGGTTCTCCAGAGAAAAGGTGATGGACGGGCTCTGGGTTCGCGTCGTTTGTCTGCCACCGGAGAGGCCTGCATCCGCGAAAGGAGGACGATATCTTTTAATACTGGTACTTCTTCTAGGGATCCGTGATGGCTGGAGCATGCAGATCCTTGATTTGCGGGTCTAGAAAAAGGTGCCATGTATGGGGAGCGGCGCGGTTAGGTGGAGCTGATTGAAACAGGCGTTGTTCCGTAACCTCGTGCCCGATGTTATCAAGGGTGTCCTGGGATATCGTGGCCGAGGTTAGGTTGAACCCTCGTGGCCGAGGTTTGATCTGGTCAAAAGTCCTATAAAGTCAGACGAATGAGTGAGCAAACAAGTCAAGTAAATGGAGGTCAGCTAGGCGCCACGTGTACGGTCAGGATGCAGCGCAGGAACCACATGTTAACAACATAATATCGAGATAATATCGAACTAAATATCTCCTAAGATAAACAATAAATCAAATGCCATTTTGTAAGATTCTCAAAGAGCAATTTATTTGTTTTGATAGTTTTTAGTCTTGGTAAAGTTTTGGGAATTATCAAGGGAATTTGTTCCCTCACAGTTTCTTTTTAAGGTTATTCCTCACAGGTTTTGGCATACTATTGGGGGGAAAATTAGTAGGTGTGGCTTCTTTGCAGCATCACTTATTCAACTCCAAATAAATGCTTGTCATATGAGAGCGTGGAGCTCACCAGCTTGCCCATGTGTATAACGGCGAGAAAAAGTCATTCTACACTGTTATGTTGCTATTTTGTGCTATTGTTTCATCGTCCTGTAATTGTTTTATGACTATTTTACTTAATTTACGTGCATATACTGTTAGAATCTTTTTTAATATCCCTAGTCGAATAACTCTTTATCTAACAACTCTTCTCTAATAGCCTTCACGGAGCAGTTCAAATATGACGAGCTGACGATTCTGCAAGAACTTCCATGAAGGTCCACTGAATCAATATAATCAAAACTACCACGTATATCAATGTACGTTATGCTCTGGAGGGGGACATGTTAGAACCTTCTCTAACACCCCTAGTCGAACAGCTCTTCAAGGAGATATCACTAGATCGTACCCTCCGTACTACTATGTCAACTCAGCATTTAAGGCCATATGAGGGTCCACTGCCTAATTTTTTTTTCCAAGAATACATGTCAAATGTGACAGACTGTACATATTATGTCCCCTCCTCTCCAAACTATAAATAAAGGGGAGGAGAGAAGCTCGGCGATTCTTTCTCTAGAGAGGTCACTCTCTTTTTCTCTCTTGTACTTATTCTCTTATTTGGTCTTCATTTAGAGACCCTCAAGCTTTGTGAGAGAAGTGATTTGATTAGTGGATTTAAATTGTGTAGACGACATCATGATTTTTTCCCCCGAATATTTGAGTTTTCACCTAAAAATTATCATTTTATTTCATTCTATTTTGACATATTTTTTGCATTAACATATACAATATCAAAAAGGCTATACAAAAAAATGCTAATACAAAGTAAAAGAAATATTAAAGTTGAACATTGTTCATGTGCAGTATATAATTGTTTTCTACTTTGTATAAATATTTTATTATTTTGTAATAATAATTTCTAACTCAGTATAAACTTTTTGTGATTTCATATATGCATGCAAATTAAGAGAAATAGTCAAACAAAAAAATTCTAAAACAATGAAAAAATAACATAAAGTAGCAAGAAAATAGTACGAAATAATATTTTTTCATCGTTAAAATTCTAAAACAATGAAAAAAAACAGAGCGACAAGAAAATGATATGAAATAATGTTTTCTCACCGTTACGGGTGTGGGCTATAGTCTTGCACGCTTACATGGCAAACTTTGATTGAGCATCAAATGATTGACGTGACGGATAAGACTTTTTTATGATTTCCTCGTGCTTTGCTAGAAGCGAACACATAAGTCTATTGAAGAGCACTCTTGCATAATCTACTAAATGGTGCGCAAAATGTGCAAACCAAATTGGTTGTGCCTTGTAGCGACTGACCCCGCATGCACAAAATTTCGATTGTGCTAAGGCCCTGTTTGGCAATGAGCTAAAAATCATGCCTAAAATTAGCCATGTCCAAAATCGTTAAATTTATTTTAAAAAAATTTAAAAATTTATTTTATATCTTATCTCACACAAATTACAACATTAAACAATCACTTTATTTCACATCCAACATAATTCTCAATAAATCAATCAACTTTATTTCACATCCTACACAATTTTTAATATAATCAATTTACTTTATTTCACATCATATATATTTTTTCAAAAATAGCTAAAAATTCTAATCAAATCTTTTTTTTTTCTTATTACCAAACAGAGAAGAGCAAGATACTATATTATATAGGATCATTGGATAGCGAAAATTCGAATATTCAAACCATGTTTGATTTTTTGGCAAGAAAGAGAAAATTATTTTATTTTACTAATTTTATGAGAAAAAATATTTATTTTAATATTAAAAATAAATTAATTTAAATATTAAAATTTATGTTAGATATAAAATAAAATTAATTTTTAAAATTAAAATTTACAAAAAAAAAATAAAAAGTGCATGAAATAAATGGAACCTCAATCATATCCAATCACTTGTACAGAGGTGGAGCCCACGATGCACAATCGTTGGGGCTTCCGAATCTTACAAATTTTTCAGAACCAGGTTGATAGGAAAATAAAATTATGCTTGTAAATATCTAAAAATAATTTTTTAAATTTTTTTTTCAATATCCAATTGATTTTTTTGAGATATTTATATATGCATTATACAAATTATGTTATATTATATCACATATTTTTTCCACAAAATTTAAATTTTAATATAATAAATTTGTGTGAAAAATATATTTACAATATAATATAAAACAATTTTGTGTTATATGCATATAAAAATTTTCTTTTTTTTATCGTATCAACTAACATGCTACATCATATTTTAATTTAATAATTCAATTCAATATTTTGATATTAAATTGATCAATTGATTATTAATGTATTAATAATCCTGAACAGAACCTACAATGATGATTCGCAGATCTGGAAAGAAGAACGGATTGCGGTCTCTGATAATCCAATCAAGCATGAGAATGGAAGGGCAGGAAGACGAAGAACAGGCCGACATCTCCACAGAAACCCTAGCAGGGGATTTGCTTGGTGAAGCATCTAATGACCTTGACCGGCATCTTGATCAGATCCACCGCCAAGTTCGCTAATCCCGCGCAGCACACGCAGCAAGGGCACAGGCAACTCACCGCCGCCCTGAAATCGCATCAAATTGAAGATCATAGAGCAGGGGATTTAGATCTGAATCCAGAGGATCCAGGAAGAGGAGGCGGAGAATTCGGCGACTCACCCGATGATCCAAACGACGGCGCCGACGAGGGAGAGGGCTAAGGCGAGGACGGCGAAGGGTAATCCGATCAAGAAGCCCAGTGGCCGACACTGGCAATCTTCTTCTCCCATTTATCTTCCCCTCTCTATCGAATGGACTCTCTTCCTGACGGAGGCCTCGCCATCGACGCCATGGGCTTTATGAGAAAGGAAACGGCGCGTGTGAACTAGGTAGAACCGAAGTAAGGAGTGCGAAAGTTTACATTTTCTGACGGGAATAACCCCAACGTGTGGGCTAAAGCTTCAGAAGGACCGGGGGTAGTTTCGGGCATTGGAAATATTGAAACGCGCCTTCGGGCGGAGATCTCGAGGAAGCTTCAACCGAGTCGCGGAGAAGATTCAATTCAATGTTATTATAATATTATATTATATATATTATTTTAATAAAATTATGGGCAAATTTCACTCAGGTCCCTGAGTTTAAGGGTTAATATCACACAGGTCCACGTTTTTAAAATCCTATCATTCGGGTCCCTAGGTTTTCAAAAATATCATCTGGGTCCTTTTTATATTTTTTTAATATTAAAAAATATACAAAATTACCATTATACCCTTACCCTCCCTCTCTCCTTAGATCCGGCAGTCCGGCAGCCCGCCGCCCGCGCGGGGCGGCGCGGCTGCCGGGCTGCCGGATCTGAAGGAGAGAGGGAGGGTAAGGGTATAATGGTAATTTTGTATATTTTTTAATAATAAAAAAAATAAAAAAAGGACCCAGATGATATTTTTTTTGAAAACCTAGGGACCCGAATAATAGGATTTTAAAAACGTGGACCTGTGTGATATTAACCCTTAAACTCAGGGACCTGGGCGAAATTTACCCTAAAATTATTATTTAATTTGATGATATATTTAAATAATATTATAAAAAAATTAAAAGATTGTCAAGTTAAAAATAATTTTAAAGTGTAACTCAAATTTAGTGATATCTACGTATCACCCTAATTGAAGCGAAGAAAATTAAGAATGAATTATTATTTTTTAACTAATTAACTAAATAAATATCATTGTAAAAAAAAAAAGCATGTTTCCACGTGCATCACTACGTGTTAATTGAAGTTATTCGTGCAACGGGTGACTTCTTCATAACAAAACACGGGTAACTTCTTCATAAAAGAAGTCGTCAGTCAGAGGGGCGAGTTCAATAGAAAACATTGCACGGGCGACTTCTCTTATGGGAGATTTCTGATTTTGATATTTTTTTAAGGGGTAATTCTATCTAGGCCCTTGAGGTTTGCTTATTTGGATACAAAAGTTCACAAATTTAAAAATATGTCATTCGGGTTTACAAAAAATATTACGTAGGATATCGTGGTCTCTCTGTTACAGAATCTATTATGTATTTAAAAATATCATTCCTTAATTTATTAATTTTCAAAATATGCTATCATATTTGTGAGGCAGTGTGCGGTGGCTGCTTTCCCCAAGGCGGCGTGCTTGTAGGTTGCACTAGTGCGAGGCCCACGCATGGATGCTTGTAAGTTGGGCCGCATGCTGAGGGTTGCGTACGAGGTTGCGTGTTGCGGGGAGCCGACCGCCTGCTCGCAGACGCCGGGTACTGCTTGCTTGTGTGAGGACACCGACGGCTCGCGTTGCTGGTCGCTGGCGCTTGAGGTTGCACGCAGGTGACCCGTGCGCGGACGCCCTGCGCTCGAGAGGTAAAATTGTATTTGAAAAAATATTTTATTTTATTTTATTTTATTTTTCGATGAAATAATGATATTTTAAATGGAAAATATTATGTTGGACCTGATTGGAAGCTTTTTAAAAATAAGTAAAGCACTAGTGAACTATATAGTAATTATTCTAGATCTGGATGATGTGTTTTGATGTTTGTAGATCTTTATGACAAATTAGACAAATCTCAAGAGCCTAAATGAAATTACTCTTTTTTTTAATTATGATATTATTTAATTATTTGAAAAATATCATGTTTTGGTCCTCTTGCCAAGTTTGTAGAGTAGCATTTAAATTTTTAATCACGAGTTAAATATTTTCTATCAAATAAAAGCAATTTTTCAATAAAATATGGGAATAACTGACTAATTGATAATAAATATAAGAAGAAATTTATTTTAAACTTGAATTGACATAAATATAACAAATATATTTTTAATGTATTGTTGTAACATCCATGACCGAAGAGGGCGGGAAGTGATTTTAGGGTGATGTCCTAAGAGAAAGAAATCACTGAGGCAAAGTGTGACTCCTGATAGGCTTCTAGGCCTAATAATAAGCAATGAAAGAGCCACAAGAATGAATTGTCCCACATTAAAAAGGAAATGAGATCCTAGACTGTATAAGTAGATAATGTAATTTTAAATAATATAGGTGCTTTTTGAGCCAAAATCGTAAAGCTAATGATAAGCATGTTTGGATTGAAGTAGCACTGCGATAGGTGACTTCTTGAGAAATACTAAAGTTACGTAGTTTTTCTAAAATCAAAGCAAAACGGACAATACATCTACATTTGGATTATGAGATGTGACAATTATATATTAGTTTTTAAAGAAAAATAAGTAAATATAATCTATTTTGGACTAGCTCGATATGGATTCCGACCTAGCTCGTGCTCGAATAATTTTGAATTTGAGTCGAGTTGGACTCAGTTACTGACCAATATGAAAATTGAAAATTGAAAATTGAAGGAATCTATGCAATTTTTTGCCAATTAAATTATTTTTTTTTTAAATTAAAATTTTTTTCGGCCAATTACAATTCTAGCCATCAATAAAATCATATGTCCAACGTTTGACCAGTTCCATTTACTTCAAATTATAATTAAAAATATGTGTTTTATTTTTATTTAAAATTAAATAAATTTTCTGTAAAAAATGGAATAAATTCAAATAGGCTGCTGTTGATCATCTCAAATTAAATTAAATAAGGTCACATTTTTAATTTGAACAAGGGTTTTCAATTTATTATTATTCTTTTTAATATAATATCTCTTATTATGAGACATTTGTAATATATATGATAAACAAGTTTAGTCCCAAGGTAAAATTTATTTCATTTTGATCTTTACTAATTATTTTGACCTTACATAGGTCCTGAGTTTGGCAAATTTTCATTTGTGATTATTTTTATGAAATTTATATTTTAAATCAATTATTTAAATAGATGAAATTTACAGAAAACTTTAGTCGGAGATTCCCCTTTTCTTTTATGAAATACTCAATATAGATTGTCGAACAAATAATTATTTAGAAAGTTGAAACGTCTGTTTTTACTATCAATATAATGAGCGACAATGGAAGATACGAATAATAGCGAGAAATAAATTTTATACTGACTCAAAATTATTTATTTCTAATTGAAATCAATTCAACTGAATTTTTTTTTATAAGGCAATTGAAATTGACTCTGATATAACTCCAATAAAACGTATTAAATCTTTTATTATATAATTATGTAACTGTACGTACACATAAAAATATTTAATTATAGTTTATAAATAAATTAAGTTATAATATTTACAAATTTATAATAATATATTTAAATATATTTAACAATTTAGAAGCATTTACATGGATGAGATATTAATTATAAAAAATAATGTAGTTCATCATCTTAAATAAAATAATTCGTAAAATTTATAATTCTACATTATTTTCAATAAAATAGCACTGTAGTTTAGATTTTAAGTCCTAAAATTATAATTTATAATTTAAAATATTAAATTATATACCCTAAATTACTTTAATATAAATGACCCATTTATTTGTAAAATTTAATTTAACTGATATTTTTTTATTAAAAATTATAAATAATGTGAAAAAGTTATTTATTATATTGAAATGTATAAAAAATGTGATATAAATTAGTAATTATTTTAGTTTTTTAATATTATTAGTAATTATTTGTGCTATGATATATTTTATTAAAATTAATCAACCTGCTCTGAAAAACTAAATTTTAAAACTTCTAAATCCAAAACTTAAAATCTCAAATTCTGACATTTTAATTTCATAAATTAGTTTTATATAAAATTTACTTTAAATTCAATTAACTAAGATCAAAGTTTCTATTATAAATATATAAATTTTACGTAATAGAATAAAATTTATAAAAATATAATTAATAATTTTTTAAATAAATTTTTAACGTGATATTTCTAATATTTTATCTTGATAACAAAAAAAATATATAATTTTCTATAATTAACATGTACTGTAGATAAATTTCTAATGATTTGATGGACATTTACATGAATTTAAAACCGGAAAAATTTAAGGGTAAATTGCATTCAAACTCTTTAGATTGGGCTCAACTTTTACAAATCTCAATTTTAGTCTTTAAAATTATAAAGCGCTATAATTTTAATTTCTATTTCAAAAATCACCTTTTTAGCTTTTTTTGTTTTTGATAAAAATATAAATTTTGGTCATTTTTTAAACTTGTCCAATAGGAGTCACCTTACACCAGGCAGTGAACCTCCAATTTAAGGCTACCAACAATCAAGCAGAATATGAAGCTCTGATTGCGGATCTAAACTTCGCACTCAGCATGACTGTAAAATACATACAAGTATTCAGCGACTCCCAATTGGTCGTCAACCAGGTGAATCGAGCATTCGAAATAAAAGACGAGATTCTGAAAAAATATCTGCAACAAGCCCAGTCCTTAATCTCTCAATTTGAGGAATTCTTCCTGGTACATATCCCCAGAGAGGAGAACTAAGTGGCAGATCGACTCGCAAAAGGGGGCTCCCCGACCTTCGCCGGACTCAGGTATTCAATAAACCCAATTTTGAGTGCGTAGAAATCCACTCTGAGCATCTGCCTTATTGGATGGACGGAATCTTTAACTACTTAAAAGAGGGGACACAGTCCGATAACAGTCAAGAAGCGAGAAAACTAAGGCTTGACAGCGCCAAATATGTCCTCATCGATGGAGAACTCTACAGGAAGTCTTATGCCAGGCCCCTCACTAAATGTTTGAGGCTTGAAGAAGCTCAAGAAGTTATGAAGGCTGTACACAAAGGGGAATGTGGAAGCCACGCTCGTGGCCAAAGCTTGGTCATGCGAATCCTACGCCAGGGATTCTTCTGGCCTAATATCCACAAGGATACCCAGGCGTTCGTCGAAAAGTGCTCTCAGTGCCAGTACTATGCTAATATGCAAAGACAACATGCTGGGTATCTCAGGCCTATCAACTCGTTTTGGCCCTTCGCTGTTTGGGGCCTGAACTTCTTGGACCCAATGCCTACAGCCATAAGGAACTATAAATGGATATTGGTTGCTGTCGACTACTTTACAAAGTAGATTGAAGCCAAGCCACTTACTCAACCCACTGTGCAGAACGTCGAAAGCTTCCTGTGGGCTAACATCGTCTGCAGATATGGCATGCCAATGGTGATCATCACGGATAATGGCACCTCATTCGCCAACCAGCGGATTTATGACTTCTGTGCCCAACATCAGATCAACCTCAAGTATGCGTCCGTCTGGCATCCTCATACTAATGGGCAAGCAGAAGCTGCTAATGAAAACATCTTGAATATTTTGAAGAAGTGCCTCGACGGCGCCAAAGCCCGCTGGCCAGATGAGTTACCAGGTGCTCTTTGGGCTTACAATACCGCTCCCTCCAAAGTCACTCAAGAGTCGCCTTTCTTTCTATCCTTCGGAATGGACGCTGTCATACCGGTTGAGCTCGAACACTCCTCCCCCAGAGTAGAAGCTGCAGCTAACTTCGACCCCAAAGACCTACAAACTTGGGTGGATGAAAAGATGATTCACGACGGGTCGATCTAGACCTCTGGAGAAGAAAAGATAGCTAGCAGCCCTCAAATGCCTGGAGCACAAGCGCTGGGTTGAACGATATTTCAACTGCAAAGTTAACCCCAGAGCCTTCGTTCAAGGAGACTTGGTGCTCAAGCGACGACTCCTCGCCGGCAGCAACTTGGGAGTCCCCAAACTTGAACCCAACTGGGAAGGTCCATACATCTTGCGCAAGGTTGCTGGACCTAACGCATACTAATTTATAATCTTTGATGGTACTTAACTTCCCAGAACTTGGAGCGGAGATGATCTGAAGAAATTTTACGCCTGATTCGAAATGACAACCCATCTTTATTATCCCTAAGTAAGAATACTCTGTACAGATTTACTCAGAAATTCTTTGTAGACTCATTCTGGAATTCATTATATTCAATCAACAAATTTTGGGACATTTTCGGACTCTCTCGATATATGTCTGGATTCCTTTACGCTCTCCTAGAAGTTATATCACGAACTCAGGAGTTCTGATGATGATAAATTCTTTGCCTATTAATTCATTTTGGGGTATTCATATCAGCCTAACATCTATCGCTCAAGTATGATTTCAACCTCAAAGCTCTCAACCATCGTACCCAAGGCTTCCAAATCTCACACACGATGGTTCGTTATACTCACCTTCCATATATGGAGGTCACTGAGTCTAGTTATGCCTGGCAGGCGGGATCTCCTACCTGCATCTGGAACCCCTCCATAAGCCCATCCGGCTAGTGGAAGGTCTGAAGGCTTGCTCGTAACCTTAGGGCAGTCCCTATTATCTACTCATGATATAAGTCCCCCCTAAGCAGAGTGCCTTCACCTCCCACTAGAATCTGCCGCTCTAACGGGGGTCAGGCCTTGCCTCAAGTTCAAACGATCAAGTCCTTTTGGCATTAGGTCAAATAACTCCTCCTAGGCAGGATCTCCACTACTATTATTACTTCTTCCCTGTGTAGGAGCGCAAATGGATATAATTTCAAAGTCAAAATTATAAAACCCCCGAGGTCAGCCCATGCCTCAAGTACAAACATCAATCACGATGTTTCAGACACTCCAAATTTCTTTTGGCATTGGGTCAAATAATACCTCTTAGGTAGAATTTCTCTTGTTATCACTGCTTCCTTCTTATGCGGATTTATGAAGTTCAAAGTTCAAGTTGAGAATATTTTATATGACTCAAAGACCTTTATTATTAACTTGTTATGAGGGGTTTTCTCATAGAGCCACAATCAGAATATCTCAAACCTCATACAAAGATACCTGTTTATTTCATACACATCAGAATAAAATAAGTATGCAGAACAAAACAAGCTTCTTTTCATTCATTTTCAAAGTTACAAAAAGTAAGATTACATTTCACTCATTTTACAAAGAAGCGAATTAGCCATCAGTGACCCCATCCAAAAGTTCAAACACCTGTTGGATAAGATCGTCAGTGTCACATCCGCAACCACTCCAACACTCACAGCGGAAACATTCAAAAGTAGATTGGAGTTGATTAGGTGTGACGAAAAAGAACTACAAATTAAAATTTATTTAATCACAACAATAAGCTGTAAGGTAGTAATAAACTGAATATCACTACAATATATATAACACATCTTACAAAATTCTTCTACACATAAAATTAAACTATCACAACTATTTTCTATCCACAGATATTGTAGTTTTTGTATCACTATGTACATTGCATTTTATTATACACAAAACTAAAAATAGTAAACAAAATGAGATGATACTCGGCCTCGCCCTCCTTTACTATCCCCTTTGCTTCATCAAGTGCACCAAGTGATGTACCTGCCATAACATGGCAGGAGTCCGTTAGAACAGACTCAGTAGATAAAATAGTATTCCATAGAATAAACAAACAGAAGTAACAACACATAAAGACTGCACAGAATTAATATATTCATAAATAAACTAGAATCAAAGAAATTATCAAGTCCGTAATTACTTTATAGATTTAACAGTTTAATTTATTTCACTTTGGGCCCTGGGTTTCTCAACCAATCACCTCAAATGCCTTATCCATTTTTGGAGATCGTCATCTCCCCGTGAGTAACCTTTTCAAATCACATCACGGGACGTCGTCACGTCAATTATCATCAGGATCCTTTCTCAATGACTCTCATTAGCCATTTTTATGAAGTCGTCGCCCCATCAACCCCAAAAGGGCCTTGGACGCTGTCGCGTCAACATCATATAATTCAAGCTCGAGCTAGGCATGTGTGATTGCTTGTGAGAAACCAACCTTAATTTCAATTTACGCCTTTAAAATAATACATACATGATAAGATACATAATCACCCAAATTCCTTGGATTTCACATTTCTTTAGAGTCCAAATTAACAAAATAATCACAAATAACATTCTCAATATTTCTCATGCAATTAACAACTCATTAAATTACTAAACTTTCATAGAACAGCCACAATTTCTAAACATATAAAAATTTACCAATCATTATTCAAAAATCCCAAAATTTAACAAGAATATTTAACATAATGGAAAAGATTCATCTACCTTTTTTGTACCATGATTAAATAAAATATGGAAGAAGGATTTTGGCTTCCAACAATTGTTTTCTCTTTCCTTCCCTCCTCCTCCTTCTTCTTCTTCTTCTTCTTCTTCTTCTTCTTCTTCTTCTTCTTCTTCTTCTTCTTCTTCTTCTTCTTCTTCTTCTTCTTCTTCTC
>KZ451978.1:1713015-1781897 GCA_002786265.1 Apostasia shenzhenica
TCTTCTTCTTCTTCTTCTTCTTCTTCTTCTTCTTCTTCTTCTTCTTCTTATCAAAGGAAATAAATGAAATGCCATTGTTCTTATCCAAAGGGAGCAATTCAATTTTAATAAAACTTGATATCCAAAATAAACAATTGTACCTGGATATCACAGTCAGTTAAGTCAAATCTCTCTTCCTTGTAAACAGGATCGGAGGCCATGCAAGGAAAGGGATTCACTTCTCCAAGATCGACGACAGTAATTTTGCCCCCTTGGATCAAAGTGGAGGCCAATTCTTCTCAGGCCCGCCTGATCCCATCTAACCTCTCCTACCTGCAGGGTAAGCTCATCTTGTAAGTCTTCACAGCTACCGCAGACCTCTCTGCAGCAACGACCTCCTAGTCTCCAATGGCCTTGTCCAGTTTCTCCCACAGGGCTTTATTATCGGCCTTTAGTGCACCCCTTGCAGATTTATAAACTACAAATTCTTCTTGTAGCTTGGTTTTCTCCTCCTAAATGGCATCAAGCTGAGAAGACTTCACAGCAAGCTGCACTCTCAAGGCCTCAATTTCTTCATCTCGTTGATGGAGCTGGCCTCTTTGTTTCAGCACCTGCTCCTCCGTCCTCAAAGCCATATTAAGAGCCAAAGGCAGACGGGCCATTATCTGATAGATGGGGCAGAGTTAGCACATCTTTGACAAGCTGACAAAGGAAGAAAGGACATTAGAAGATTCTTACCGTGGTCGCCCTCTTGATGATGCCGGCGTAGAGATCCGTTGTAGAGGACCTCTCCACTTTCTCTTCTAAGTCCTTGGTCACTAGTCCGCCCCCTACAACCAGTCCCAACTCCCCTCAGACGGTGTTGAATTGGCCGGATGATTATTGAGAGACGATGGTCATCCTTCTCTCTTCCCCTGTCGTGCTCACAGCAACCTTCAAACCCTCACCTTTAAACTCCCTAATGAAATTAGTGCTGAACGGGGACTCCACGCTTCGCTGCCAATCATGCCCCCCTCCGGTAGCCTCTTTTTATTCCACCAAAGCCTTCCTTTTCTTTGAAGGAGACTCTTGACTCATGTCCTCAGGGAGACTCCTCTTCTTCTTAGGGACTTTGCTGAGAATTAAGTCCAGGCAGGGGCTCTCTACATTCCCCCTTCCTTTGCCTCCTTCGGCCTTATTTCCTTCCTCCTTTTTCCCTATGATAATCCCTTTGTCAACCTTAGGGATTGTCTGGGGCTTGACGGCTGTCATGGGTTCCTTCCCCTTTCCCGTGTATCCTAGCTCAGCCAAAGTTTTCCTATCGTCTACAGCATCCTCAGGAGAAGACACCACATCGACGACGGTTCCGCCGCAGACCGGTTCTGAAACCTCTATCACCTCTTCCTCCTCCACCTCGGTGACCTCTCTACTGAGCTGGATGGCAGGAGGTTGTCCCCTCCTGGCCCTCTTCATCAGAACTGAACTAGGGGGTGGGGCGACTTCCTTGAAGATGGCATACCCCAACGCCTTGAAGTGCAGGGATATATCATTCTTCAAGTGTTTGAGGAAGTCCTTCAGGAGCCAGCTCTGCCCCTTTAGCCTCTCTACATTTTTTAGGGTGTCTTGCCTAGCCATCCACTTGGCATCACCAACGAACTCGGGGAGGCATATGTCGGGCGTCAAGAGAATTCCTAAATCTCCCCCGACAAAGAAGTAGTAATCCCTCCAGTTCGAATGGGAACTACTTGCCCTTGAAAACATCGCCTTTTTCGTCTTTGGCCGTAGGGCTAGACATCTTTCGTACCCTGACACCGCCATCCAACTGAACAAACTCTTGAATAACGTCATGGTCCACGGTATCCCTTGAGCCTGCAGCAGTTTTAGGAAGGAATACACGTAGGCGATGGCGTTGGGGGAGAGTTGCGCCGGGACGATTTGAAATGAGTTCAAGATTTCCTTGAACTCCGGTTGCGGCGGCAACATCAAACCGTACTCCACCTGCGCTCGATATACACATACCGCCCCTTCAGGAGGATTGTTCGGTCGGAAGTCGGTGGTAGGGAGGATAATCGTCAGGTTAGGGTTTCCTCTAAACCATCTGGTTGTGTTGAGTACCTTGTACTCCATCAAGAGACTCTTCTGATAGCTGGTATCCTTATGAAACTGGTCGGCCAGCTCGGCCCACTCGATCTCTCCTCCTCCTATTGCTTAATCTCGCGATGGACGAAGTGAAGTTTTCTTTTTCTTTCTCTTAGGGTTTGAAGATGGACAAGTACTCCAGTTTTTCCTCGAGAAAGCGTTTATGGGAAATAGATGTGACCTTTCATCTTCTGGCCATCTAATTTTATCGATCAATGTGCGGACGCAATCAGACCGTCAGTATTTTTTGATAGCTTCAGCATTCAAAGCGACGCACGATTATCGAGACACCACCTCCCCATGTTTTCATCTTACGTCGTGCACGATACTTCATAATCATGCGCAATGTTTCGAAACAATGGGATGTGCTGTTCTTTTTGTTACTATTATCGTCCGATGTTTTATGATCGTGCACGATGATAGTCACCTTTATCCTTTGACTTAGAATTTATTGTTGGTTTTATACTTTCACACTTATGAATTCTCATTCGTTCTTTTCTGATCTTGTGTTACCTGCTTAAAGCACGAGGAAAAGATAAAAGAAAATGCAAATAGAATTCATCCAAAATAAGTTTTTGAAAGAAAAATGCATTTCATTAATGGTAAAACTTGTTACAATTCTATTTCTTTGTTCTCTTATATATTTCTCTCATGAGTACAGAAAAAAATAAAAAAAATACAAGGCTTCAGAACTTAGACACCTGGCATAATAGTGTCAATCTCAAATACGAGGGAACCCCTCCTTTTGAGATCAATCTGTTACGCTCCTCATAACGAGAAGTGGATCTTCCAGGAGCAATCTGCAGAGGCAAGTCACTTCTGGCTCCCTGGCTGATCCTGCTGCTGGACTTCAGGGAGATCACTCTGGCCTAGCCATCTGGCCTCAATTGGAGTAATTTGGCCCTTCTAGGACTCCTGCGTAGGGGAGGCAGATGATATCCCCAGCCAACGCAGGACCTAGCTGGAGGGACCTCCTCGGGACCATGGCTCCCGGTGTTGAAGAACTTGTCTGGTCCCTTAGGACCACATAAGGAAAAAACCGTGGGACTTCGGATCTTCTCATAGTTTAAGATACTTACATCAACCAATGTCTGCAGAAGAACATCAAAAGCTGACTGATTCTTCACATGGTGACCCACCGGTGAGGCACTGACGATGTTCACCGCACTGCTCATTGCTTCTTCCAGATCCTCTATAAGTCGACCCCGCCATCCAGAGCTGTTCACCAAAGCCTGCAAAGAGCGTATCTCAGACTTCAGCAGCTCCTCTCGGCAGCGAGTTTCGGAGGCCGCTTCCTTAGCCCCCGATGATACTTCCCTGGCCTTCACAACTTCATCCCTTAGCCAAGCTCTCTCCTCTTTCAAAGCCTCTCTCTCATCATATAACTCCTTTATCCTCTGCTGGAGGTCTTTGACGTGGGCAGAATGAGCTTTTACATCCGATAGGCTGCGGTGGAACTCTCCTCTTGCAACCTCACTTTTACTGGCCCATTCTGCATTACTTAGAGCAAGGGAAGCCAACTTGTCTTCCAGTTTATACAGCTTCCTCAGCTCCTCTCTATGACCACTTTGAGAGAGTTTCGTGACCTGCAACAAAGCGCCTGCCAGCTCCTCTATTCTCCGAAGATGACAAGCCTCCCCTTCCTCCTTGCAATCTTTTTCCCAATATACTCCATGTCCTTTCATTACCGAGGGTGACATCAGAAGCAATTGGGAGGGCCTTCTCCTTCTCCATGATCCCCTCCTTCATCTTGCCTCGTGTCCCTTCAATGCCAAGGGCAGCCTCAGGAGCAATTTGCGGGGGCGCCTCTTCCATCTTATTACCTTCCTTCTTCTTTCCCTTTTCTTCCTTTTCCTCGTCTTTTCGGAGGTTCGCTGGGAGGAAAGAAGGGAAGAGGGGCTTCCTTTTCTTCTTAGAAGGAGGGATGGGTGCACCAAGAGGGGCAGGGCTACGAATCACCAAGGGCAACTTCTTGGCACCATCTGCAGGAGGAACCCCGAACTTGGGGAGGAGCCGCTCAACCTCTTCATCCTTGAGCAAGATCTTCCCAGGTGCTAGCTCCTCCCCTGTGAGCGTCTTGCTCACCAGAATCACCTCCTTCCGCTCTCCAGACTTCAGAGGCAGCTTGACTGGGGAATCAGAGGCATTCACCACTTTTGAAGCCTCTGCAACTGTAAGCTCCTGCACAGACTCCAGCGTCTGTGCTAGAATCGCGGCGACCTTGATTAGCGGAGCCTCTGCCTCCGGGTCCACAACCACGGTTTCCGCTCCTTCCTTTTGAGGTGCTTCAACAGGCTTCACCATCGTCGGCTTCGACGACCCTTCAAATGGCTCCAAAACCCTCCTCTTCTCAGAAGGAGGAGCATCAGCAGGAATATCTCTGGCCCTCTTCTTCGAGAAACTTGACAGAGTCATCCACTTCTTCCTCTCCGCCATCTCCCTAAAGATCCTCTCTCTCTCTTGCAGAAATTTTCAAGAGCTAGAGTAAGAGAATACAGATCAGCGCTCGCCGACCCTGTCTCATCCTAACAGGTCTCGGGCAGCACGTCCACCAGTGTGACTGTTTGCATTCTAGGACCCATATTAATATTCGCACCCTGACAATGAGGGGGCCTGATGTTAATACGTGGTTCCAGTGCTGCATCTCTACAGTACACGTGGTGCCTAGTTGGTATTTAGCATTTATTTATTTATTAACTCATTTATTTGTCTCACAGGTTTTAGACCTCGGTCAAACCTCGGCCACGAGGATTCGGTCAAGCCTCGTCCCAGACGAGCCAGAGCCATTCCTGTTAACATCGTCCTCGAGGTTATGCAGCTAGACCTGTCATAGTCAGCATGGCCCGTGTAACGACCTCGGCTTTTACCTCGGCCGTTACCCAATTTCTTTTTTTTTTATCCTCAAATAAATTCACTATATCTTATATAAATCTGTCCTTAATATATAATTAGTACATTACACCATAAATAATTATAAAATCCTGAACACAAATAATCTAAAATAATCTTCTAATTGTCTCTCACCCATGCCTCTTATGCTTGTGCTAAACCTATAAAAATAGTGCCAAAAACGGCGTCAGTCCACCAATAGGACTCAGTAGGAGATATCAACTAGCTATGGACTACATAAAATATTAATAAGATTTCATGATCACAAATTTATTATTTTGAGATTTAAGAGAATTATTATATGCATACACAGCAATATTCATGAGCTTATATCAAATGAATAAATAGCATGATAGCAATGACTGATAATTATGCTTAGTTAAATTGTATAACTGAAGATATCAAATAAGAATTTATAACATGAATTCTATCAAATAAATGAGCATGTATATCATGGGTTTCTTATGAACAATTGAACAGTATAAACGCATGGTAGATAATTAGCACAACACGAATACTAAACATAAACAAGTACACATAATAATTATAATATACACATGATAACATAACAAATATAAAAATATAATTAACGAATAAGTTCTCTTTTAATTAATTTCTTTTACTCTTTTGAGCCCATGATTTCTCGTACGCCTCAGCTACCTTTTACATATTTGGGGATCGTCATCCCCTAGCCCCGTAGGCAATAGCATATAATGGCAAAAATGTGAGGTCCTCAATCAGTTTTGGGAGTTTTCACCCCCTAGCCCAAAATGGCAATGGACGCCGTCGCGCTTATATATATCATGTGCTCGAGCTAAGGCAGGTGTGTAATCCCACAGAAATCACATTTAACTTTTAATCCATTGTCGCCTTTAAAATCTTGATTATAAATTTAGTCATATAGCAAGCTCATACACTTGCTTAAATATCATATTATATCTTTGAATGTGACGACAAGTCAGTACACTTGCCCTCCCGTAGGTGTCACAAACACAAGTCAATATATTCACATCGAATATGACGACAAGTTCGTATACTTGTCCTCTCGTAGGTGTCACAGTCGCGAGTCAATATATTCACATCTAATGTGACGACAAGTCCGTACACTTGTCCACCCGTAGGTGTCACAGTCGTAAGTCAATATATTCACATCGAATATGACGACAAATCCGTACACTTGTCCTCCCGTAGGTGTCACAATCGAGGAAAAAAGGCATATTATTATATTATATATTTATCTCTTTATTGAAGAAATAAACAATCAATAAAAATCAATAAATATCCAAATAAATTATGAGATATTAAATAAATTCAAATTTAAATCAAGAAAATAATTTCCTAATATTTTTCTTAATATTTTTAAATAAATACTAAATCTTACAAAAATTATTTTTACATCTAATATTTCTTTTATCATTCTTTCTTAGTCATTTTTGGAGATCAAATGAATCAAAGGTATGACCCAAAATTTCTACTATATTTTTTTATGCCAAAATATCGCAAATATCATTTATCACCCAAATTTATACATACAATTCTAATTTATAATACACATCAAAATCTAAATTTTCGGGATGTTACAGCCCGACCGCGCCATTCCCTGTACAAAACACCTTTTCTCCAAGGAACACAAATCAAGGATCCGCATACTCTAGTCGTTACGGATTCCCAGGAGTAGTACCAATATTAAAAGTTAGCACCCTCCTTTTGCTGCTTTTACTCCCCCCGACGGACGACAAGTGGCGCAAGCCCAGAGCTTACTCACCTCTTTTTCTCCGAAAAACTAAGACAAAGCTATGCAATCCATCGCCTACAAATACCTCTGAAAAGTTTTCAAGCAAAGAGGCCCGGGGGAAAAAAGGAGAATCAACGAGAACAGCCAAAAGCACGAACAACTTCTTTGGTTTCAGATTCTTTCTGTATTAGAGCCCCAACTGAGGGATCTCTCTCTCCCTCTCTCCCTTCTCAGGCATTGTACTAGCTCTCATGG
This sequence comes from Apostasia shenzhenica, assembly GCA_002786265.1. Taxonomy (NCBI): domain Eukaryota; kingdom Viridiplantae; phylum Streptophyta; class Magnoliopsida; order Asparagales; family Orchidaceae; genus Apostasia; species Apostasia shenzhenica. The sequence continues at coordinate 1,719,992 of KZ451978.1, forward strand.
TTATCTTTTCCCCTTAGTGAAATCTCTTCGCTGATCGCTCGGTGGATGTAAGAGATTTCCTCCTTGAACCACCTTAAATCTTAGTGTGTTGTTCTGGGTGTTTTTGTCTTTCTTAAGCTCTAATTAACAGGTTTATCCTTTGGCACGCTGCCGTCTCTCAGTACTCTCTCTTTTTTGGTATTTCTTGGAATCCCCTACATCCTACATCAACACAAATCGATTCACTATTGATCAAGGAATTGTGAATCGAGCCTCATCAAAGGTAATCATCGAGCCTATTGTCGGGCTTATAATTCGGGCTTTTTAACAATACTTTCATTAAGTCTGGCTATGATATTACGCATGTACGTTGTTCGATTTAGCAGTTATAAGTAGTACAATATGTGTTTTTTTTATTTTTAGCATGAAAAAATTCTAAAATCTTTTAATCAGAGCTATAATAATAATAATAATAATAATAATAATTATTATTATTATTATTTGAAATAAAGAGTTATATGATTATTGAGCTGAAACATGCGTGCCAGTTTAGAGTAAAGTGGAGTACATTGTAACGTGTATTTATTAAAACATTCTCGTTTATTTTATATTTTCAAAAACAATAGTTTATAAATTTTTTTTTATAGAGCATAAATTTATGATGAATTAAATGACGGTGAGAAATAAAATTAAGGATTTTGAGTGTGCAAAAGAATTCAAAAATAAATTACACATAGCTTTCAAGTCCTAGCATTTTTTTTAGATTAATTCATAAATTTTAAATCTTAATATTTAGTCCTTAAAACATAAAGCTTTGAGGTCCTAGCATTTTTTAGATTAATTCATAAATTTTGAATATTAATATTTAGTCCTTGAGGTTTTAGAAATTTTTCGTACTAAATTGATAGAATTTGAATGATAAAACTTAGGTCCTTGTAGTTGATAATTTACAACAACCAACAATAATAATTAAGCCTTAATTCTACTAGGTGACATTCATGTCATGATTGATTCGATAAGTTTAATGCTCGCTATTGACTGCCTAATACATTCACGTTTCTCATCCGGGATTTGTGACCCGGCAACAACTCGTTCTGTAGTTGATAATTTATTATTGTATAATTTTTACATCACTTATAATACTATATTCAATTTGTATGAGGCACGCAAAATATTTGGGATAATTACCTACATGTCATATAATTTAGTTTTATTTATGCCTTACCCATCCATTCTTAGTTAATTATGTTATGCACACTCAAAACATTATAAAATCTTACATACACATATTTTAACTTATTTTTATTATAATGAGCAATCATAATTTTTCAATAACCTAACTATAGTTAGATTACAAAAAATCTGAGCAGTTCATCATATTCTTTTAAGGATATTTAAATATATTTTGAGTGAAAATCCTAAAATCTTAATATTTAGGTGGCAGCAAAGGAAGAAGACATCCGCAACGTGAATTGATTTTAGGACAAATCAGCGTTTTAGTGTAACATTGAGGAAGAAAAAAAAAATATTATTAAGAGTAAAAATATAATTTAATGATTTACTAACATAATATTTTTTTTCAAATAGATTTTGATTAAGTTTTAACTTAAATATTTGTATGTAAGATTTTGTAATATTTTGAGTGTGCATAGCGTAATTAACTAAGAATGGATGTGTAAGACATAAATAAAACTAAATTGTGTGGCATGTAGGTAATTATCCCAAAATATTTTAGATGCAAAGAGACCAAAAGGCCGCCAATCTTGGAGACCTAAGATTAATTTAAAATATTTGGATCAATATGTAAAAAGTTATTATTCAAAATTTATGAAACATCATATAAATAAATTCTTAAAAAGTTAAGAACTTTTATGCAATTTATGTTGCAAACTAACCGTGTAAACTACAAAGAGGGAATCAGAATGTGTAGCCCTAAACCCTACCTTTTTGAACCATCAAAACCTTGCCGACTGTGGCGGCGGACCGCCGCCTTCCTTCCACCCTAGCTTCAGCTCTACGAACTCCCTTCATCGCCAACTTCGCTCCGGTTCCACCGATCTTTCTAACCAATCAGTCTGTGTCGTGGTGAATCGATGATACGCTGTTACTGTTCTTCACAAGCTCGACAGCACGAGGCACCACATTCCGGAGTTCGTGGATTCTGATCCTCACTTGAGATTTTTCGTGTGCTTGAACACCCTTTTGTAAGGAATGGATAGTTTGCAGATCTTCCGGAACAGCTCCGTGGATTGGATGCCCTCGGCGGTTGTGGCGCTTACCACAAGCGCCGACGGTTCGCAGGTGGCCGCCGCCAGGGAAGATGGCTCTGTTGAGATTTGGATCGTCTCTCCCGGTTCTGTCGGGTGGCACTGCCAGTTGGTTTGTTCCTTTTTTTTTTCTGCGGTTTCATGTGGCTTGAGATGCTCCAGAATTCTAATTTGTCCTCTTGGTTGCAGACTATTCATGGGAATCCTAGCTCCAGAGTATCTTCTATGGTTTGGCTTCCTTGTAGTTCGGAGAGTGGAGGGCGAGGCCGTCTGCTTTCCTCCAGTATTGATGGTTCTGTTTCAGAGTGGGACCTATCTTCGCTGCAGCAGAAGGTTGAACGAATCTTGTATTTCATTTCTAATTGATACTTGATTGATTTAAGTGACTGCGTGAGATAGCCACCAGTTGAGTTTCTAAAATTGGCCCATGGCTGTAACTCAAAAATTTTTCCCGCTTCTAATTTGTATTTATGTACTGTTATGATGTCGGGGGTTTGCTCAGTGTCCGTTGTTGAATTGATAACCAGATTTGTTGGAGAAGTGAAATAATATGCTAGCACAATTCGGATGAGGTTCAGAGTTATGGTCCTTATTGTACTTTCATTTTTAAAAATCCGTCTAAAAGGCAGGGTCTGTTTTCATCCTTTTTCTTTACTGTTGTGTAGGGGCTTATTGTTGAATTTATCAGCTGGAATGATGAACAATCAAAATTATAAGATACAAATGGATGGAATGGCTTTCAGATTGCTGTCTTTATTATGTGCTTTCATGTTTGAAGAGCAGCTTTCCATCAGCTAAAATGCACTAGAATTAGTTCATGGAAATTTAAAATATTGAAGTAGTTTTTGTTCATAACCTGCTAGAGTTGTGGTATCACTCTGTGTAAATCAGTATCACTCTACCTAAATCAACATCACGCCTTCCTGGTGAATTCAATATGTTGCATTATTCATTGTCCCATTGTGTATCATGTCTAAGGCACTTGGCAGGCAGTTTTCTAGATTTTGATGATTAGAGTTCTTTCACTAATTAGAATAGGGAATATGCGATGAATTTGGTTGCCCTGTCAATAGAATTACAAGTTCAGTTTTCATTTCATTTAATGTGTTGTCAAGATTGAAAATTGTGATGATGCAATTCATGGATATGTTGGTGGATTTTGCTTGTAATAGTTTCAAGCCTTTACCTGCAATGCCAAGAACATTTTGTCCTTGGAAGCTGAAGGTGACTTGCTTTTGTAGCTTTGTTTTGTATTAGAGTAATTAGCTTATCTCTTATTTTTTTAATTCGGGTCTGTACTTCCAAACTATAATATATTGATGTACAAAAAACATTAGCTGGGAGGTTTTGGACTTCAAATTCTACTAATATGTTTAATTTACACCTTTATTAGTATTTTAGTCTGTTGAGGCTTGATACCCTGTTTTGTTTCGTTAGTTGGTATTGTCTAGAGAGCATTGTAGATCTTTTTGCTTGTTGTGGATTTGACAATCTCATTAAGTTGTTCTTTCCAATTGGATTTGAGATTTCTGTTATGGTTAGCTCCTAGGACCATTTAGATTTGAGATTTCTGTCACGGTTAGCGTCTGTATGATTTCTATTGATCCTGATTTCATTTCATTTAATGTGTCGTCAAGATTGAAAATTGTGATGCTTGTTAAGAATAGCATTCATTTCATGCACTTCATGGATATGCTGGTGGTTTTGTTTGTAATAGTTTCAAGGCTTTACCTGCAATGCTAAGTGCATTTTGTCCTTGGAAGCTGAAGGTGACTTGCTTTCGTAGCTTTGTTGGTTAGAGTATTAAGCGGATTTCTCTCTTATTTTCTTACTTTAGGTCTGTACTTCCCAATTATAATGTATTGTTGTACAAAAAACATTGGCTGGAATGTTTTGGACTTCACATGCTACTAATCTGTTTAATTTACACCTTTATGAGTATTTCAGTCTGTCAAGTCTTGGTACCTTGTTCTATTTACTCAGCTGGTAATGTCTAGAGACTAGAGAGTATTATAAATCCTTTTAAAGTCTCATTAAGTTCTTTCCAGTTGGATTTGAGATTTTTGTCATGGATAGCTTCTAGGACTATCTAGATTTGAGATTTCTATCATGGTTAGCTTCTGTGATTTCTATTGAACCTAAAAAATGCATTGTTTGAATTTCAAAAAAATGCATTGTTTATGCAAGGATCAGCTATACTAGTATTTTCAGTGTGGTAAGCTCTTAGTTTTGTTTTTGAACTTTGTCGTAGTTGAATATCTTTAAAGAAGAGAGTCGTAACATGACTTTCATGTTATAAGACAACACTTGCTAGTTTTCTATATTCTTTCAGTTTTCCTTTTTTAGGTTGTACCTTAATCTCCCTTGTTTATTGTGATTTTATTAAATGTTAATAATTTGTTCCTTTTGTTTCCTTATAGGTTTTAGTCGATACAATTGGTGTATCTATCTGGCAGATGCAAGTAGAACCACTTGATGATTCATTGCATTTGAAGGAGAAAGAGTTACAGTTTCTACAAAATGGGCATATAAAACATCATGTGAATAGTGATGATGAATTTAGTAATACAGATGATGATGATGATGATGATGATGATGATGATAACTCTAGTGACTTAAATGCTACAAATACTGGAGATAGAAACAGGCGCTTGGCTCTTGCATGTGATGATGGCTGTGTGCGTTTATATGCTATTGCTGATGCACACACTCTCACTTATTGCAGATCTTTTCCAAGAGTTAGTGGTTAGACCCATTTTTTGTGCTTTTACTATGTCCTTGTATATTTGAATAAGATAACTGTAAAGACACAAATGTATTCATTTTTCAGGGCGCATTCTATGTGTTGCTTGGAGTGTTGATACAAAATTATTATTTTCTGGAACTAGTGATGGGTAAGTTTAATCTGTAATTGTCAATGGTGAACTGTGTGTCTTATTTTGTTCTTTTAATAGTTGGTAATCCTTTCCTTTTTCCCCCTTCAATTTCACATTTTGTCTCCATATGTTTTTGCTTATTAATGTCATTTTATTTTTTCTTCTTATGTAATGCCATGTTTCTGTTTGCAGTCTAATAAGATGTTGGAATACGGCTTCTTTCCAAGAGTCTTATCGTATCACAGTTGGGCTTGGAGGACTTGGTAGTGGACCAGAACTTTGCATATGGTCCCTACTATTTCTAAGGTAATAAGAATTTGTCTGTCACCAAACTGTAACTTTTTCCTTCTTTTTGATTTTTTTTTTTGTGAATTTGTAAATGTTAGCATTCTACGTATTGTCTCAGGTGTGGAACTCTGGTTAGTGGAGATAGTACTGGTAGTGTTCAGTTTTGGGATAGCAGGCTTGGAACACTATTGAAAGTTCATTCGTATCATAAGGGAGATGTCAATGCTTTAGCGACTTCTCCTAGCCATAATAGGTTGTTTTCAGCTGGCTCAGATGGCCAGGTATACTATGCCACTGCAAATAGTTGGTTAATTTGTTTCCCCCAGTTGTGTATCGTGTCATGATTATATGTTATATTTGGTGCTGCTTGATTAACTTTCCATATTGGTCGTTTTATCTTTGGACGCATATCATAAAAATGCCTTCTATGTGGGACCTACTAAAGTATACCCGACCTTTCATGACACCTTTATTATGGGAAAAAATAATACACGCAGGTTCCTGAGACAGATGAAAGAAGCATTCATTTCTATATTTTTGCTGTAGTAGCATTAAACTTTATCATTTAATGTGAGTTGTAGAATCTTTGCAAGCTTTCCAGGTCGTTGGGAATGCTTTTGCATCATGGTATAGCCATTTTAGGAGCTTTCCCGTCCTCTTGATAGTCTACAACCTGTCCAGTTCGATACTGTTATCTTCTTAGTCGCTTTTGCTATTGAAGAACCTTCTAATGATTTTTGAAACCATCCAGGTTATTCTTTATAATAGATCTAGTAACATCCAAAGTGAAGCAGACAGTGCACCCTGCTGGATATATGTTGGTTATGTCAGAGCTCATACCCATGATGTGAGAGCCTTAACTGTGGCTGTTCCTATCAGTACAGAAGGTATGTTTTGATCAACTGTTTTTTCATCAGAAACTTGTTTTCTGTATTATCTTTTGCTAATTTCTTTTGGACAGTTTCTTTTCCTGATGAGAAGACCTCCGCCAAGCTCCGGCGTAAGGATAGCTTGCAGAGGTTCACATACCACAAATGGGCACATTTAGGGGTTCCGATGCTTATTTCAGGAGGTGATGATACCAAGTTGTTTGCATACTCTGCCCGAGAGTTCACCCAATTCTCACCACATGATATATGTCCTGCACCTCAACGATTACTTGTGCAAATGATGCTTAATACCGTTGCTGATGGGGCTTCAATGGTACTTGCTCAGTATCCTACACAGCTGGATGTTTTACTCTTAAAGTCAACTCACAAACTATTAGTTGGTTCGCTACCTGGAAACAAGTTGACTACACAAGTGATAGCGCACATCAAAAGCAAGGAATCTAGAAAAATCATATCTAGCGCCATATCAACGAGCGGAATGCTTTTTGCTTACTCTGATCATGTAAAACCTTGCTTGCTTGAACTGAAGAAGCCTAAAACCCACAATAATGGTTGGTCTATCAGCAGAATACTGCTACCTCGGCAAATGCCTTATGCACGCTGTATGATTTTCAGCTCTGACTCCTCACTGTTGATGTTAGCTGGCCATGATAGAAAAATATATGTGAGTTACAATCATATTTGCTAGTGGCAATAATTAATTTTATTTTCACAACATATGAGAAGCATTTCAAGGATTATGGCATTAGCTCAACACGAGAATTTAAAAATCTGGGATAATTTCATCTAGGGTAGTTGAGGTAGACCCTTGGTTCCATGCGAGTCCAAAAATTCAAAATGTGCCATTTGGTTCCCTCCTGTCTAAAAGTTTTTTCACGTGTGCTTTTTTATGGATTCCGTTAAGTTTCTACATTAAAAAATAAAAAATGCATGGTTAAGCTCTAAAAATATGTTTAAGCCACTTTTCAAAAAAGCTACCTTTCAAAAAAAATGTGTAAGCATTTCTAATTGATATTATAACATCAACTTTTCCTTAACTTTTCTATATTCTAATCTACAATAGAAATTTTTAATGCTTAAATATATATATTTTTATTTTTTAAAATAGTAACTTAATGGTTAAATTTAATGAAATCATAAAAAAGGATCCATATGAAAAAGCTTTTGAGCAGGAGGGTAGTGATGGTATGTTTTCATTTTTGTGGACATACGTAAAATTAAGAGTCTGCCTCTAAGGCTTGGATGGAATTACCTCTAAAAAAATTACTGTGCAGCTTAAGTTTTTATTACTGGAGATTTAACAAGGTATTTGAGCAAAAGTCTTATCATTAAGTCCTGCTCACTAAATATTTCTATCATAGTGTTAAAAGAAAACATATATTTCGCTGAACCCATGCTCTAAGCCAAATGAATCTGTGCATAAGTGGTTGCATAAGAATATAAACTATTCTCGGATCATTATCTACAATCTTAAGCTTTTAGGTGGTTGTTTATCAAGTTTTATTACCTGATGAACTCTTATTTTCAGAAAAAATATTTTATTATTTAAATTGTAATGGGCTAGTTCTTGATTTTTAAGTTCACATGCTTCTTACTCAGATTTCAATGTGGTGATGATTATTTGTTTCTTGTTGATCTTTGGGTACTAGGTACTTGGTGTGAAGAAATTAGAACTCTTGCATACATTTTTGCCTAGAGGAAAGGATGGTGGAGCAAGTTCAACGCCAACTGAACCCCCTATAGTGAAAATGTTTACAAGTACTGATGGCCAATGGTTAGCTGCCATCAATTGTTATGGGGACATTTACATATTCAATCTAGAGACGTTTAAGTAAGTTATCTCAGCAAGTTCTTTTCTTTATTTGATTGCCGTGAAAATTAATTTTCTTTTAAGAGGCGAATTATTTATAGTGCAACCCCACCTATACACAACTTGTTCTGGATGCTGAACAAATTATCTTTTTTGGCCCCCAGACTTAGAACCCATCTGCTACCTTGACAAATATTGGCATGCTGAAATCAATGCCGCACAGATTTCTGAACTTGAAATTGATTTTTTTTTGTAGTAGTTTTTTTGGTAAAACATTATTCTTATTGTTTCATGGTCTTTAATTGCTTAAAAATCATTAAATCGTTCTTTGTTTCATGTATATTTCATATAGACCAGTGTGTGAATGATGGCACTGATAGTCTGTGTTACCACATACATAATTTTTATGTATATTTCTCTGATGTAAGTGCTGCATTTTAGTTTCTTGACTTGACCAGAATTCCATGGTTTTTCTTCCTTTTTTTCATGGTTGCAGTGTAACCATTATTTTGGAGGTTTTTTTATATACTTGTTCTAATTTATAGATAGATGTGCTTGCTATTACTTTGCTAGGAGTTCATGGTCTGGATTGTCAAGAAAGCTCAAGGTTAATAAATTTTTTATCGTACAAACGCATCTACTAAATAAATTGTCCTTGCAATTAATGTTTGATGATGATAATCTGAAAATAGCTTTGGGTTAATCTTAGCATGAAATAACGATTTTTAAAAGAACTTAAACTAGAGCTAAGATAGTCTCTAACAATAACTTTTCCCGTTCTTACATAAATGGTTCCTTAACAATGTAAGGTTACAAAACATGCGTTTGTGCTATTTTTATGTGTTAGTTAGTTGTAGATGGATAAAAGGAGATTAAAATTATACTGTTCTAAATTATTCTCAATATATAAAAACTCATGCTAGTAATGCTTAATTTTATGAAATGCTTCCACCTTAAGGTGAGTTGGTGTTTTTAGAAGAACTATTTTTTCAAAAATGTGAAGTGACATATCATAGCATTGTTGATTGATATTTGTTTGGAAATTGGTTTTGGTTCTTATTTTGTTTTCAAATATTGTTGTATCATCAAAATCTTATGGATCTTGCATAGTTACAGCTGTTTTGTATCACTTTTGTTTATCTCTGTACATTTTGTTAGTTCTTCTATTTTTTACCCATGCCACTCTTGTTGTTTCAATCCCTTGTCTTGATGATTCTGTGTTTATTATGTTCACTGGCAGGCAGCATTGGTTTGTATCTAGACTTGATGGTGCTTCTGTTACTGCTGGCGGATTTCCCCCAAAGGATAGCAATGTGCTAGTCATTACTACATCTTCAAACCAAGTTTATGTGCTTGATGTCGAAGCAAAGCAATTAGGAGAATGGTCAAGGCGGCATAATAACCTTTTGCCAAAAAGATTTCTGGAGTTTCCTGGAGAAGTTATTGGGTTATCTTTTCCACCTTCGAGTTCTACTTCAGTTATTATCTACAGTGCAAGGTGTTATTATTTCCTTTAGATTTAAGTTACAATTTTTTAATTCTAATTCTGATTTTCCTTTCGAAGTTATGAATGGCCATGACCCCTCAATATGTCTTTGACTGATCTATAAGCTGAACTAGCTTTGCTCAAAGCTTGGCCGGTGAATTGATCTCATGCAGGCTGAGCTGATTAAGAAATGAATGCAGAATTAGATTATTTGTCTAGTAATGGTCATTGGCAACCTAACAAGCTAGCAAGTCCAAATAAAACTACTTGCTATTTTTTCAAAAAGTGCATAAAAAACGATGTTTAATTTTCTGATTAGGTATAGGAAAATGTCCCGTATTTTTTGTCTCTGAAATGTACGTTTCTTTTGGCTTTTATGGTAAAATTCATCTATTTTTTGGCTGGCATAAGCCGCTTTATTCTGGAGTTTTGCGTTTGCGGAGACATGAATCTTGAATGAAAGGCCTTGTTCCTTATTTGTTGTTATGTTTAGGATTGCATTAGGAGTGGTCTGAGAAGCTTGCAGCCCACTCTAACTAGGCCAAGATTTACAAAAATATAAAGCTGATTTTTCTTAATAGTTGCTATATACTTTATGCTTATAATGCTAAAATAGTTGCCATGGTATTAATGACAATTTTATATATATTCTCCGGCTTGAAATTGCTTTTTTTTTTTTTTTTGATGAAAGAAATTGTTTATGTTTGCATGTCTTTAACTCGCTGATTACTGTATCTTTTGCATATATGGTGCTTGTTTTAATTCCCAGTTTTGTGCAGAGCGATGTGCTTGATCGACTTCGAGATGCCACTTGATCAAGATGATGATTTACAAGTTGGTGCAGATCAGTCGCCTGGTAAACAGGACTGCCCAAACAATACAATGCCAAAGAAAAAGCGCAAGAAAGCATATTTTGAATATTGCAAGCCACAGAAGAAAAGGAACTTTGACTTTTGTGCATTTAAAGATCCTGTTTTATTTGTTGGTCATCTGTCAGATAATTCTCTATTTGTAATAGAGAAGCCATGGTTGGATGTTGTGAAGAGTTTCGATGCTCCAGTTCATAGACATATATATGGAACATAACTGTACAATTAATGTCAAAGCAGCTGATGCGAAGGGGTTAATATTCACGGTGAGTTATCTTCTTATCTTGTTGTCATCATTTTAATGTAAAGTAATAGCCATTATATGTACGACTGGCAACAATTAATTTCATATTCCATTGCATACCTGCCGTTTCTATATAGCTAAGCAGTATAAATATCAGGTTCCTTTGGAACTTGGCTTTGTCTTAATGCTAAAATGTAGCTAAAAAAGCCTCAGTATAGCTAAAAATGCTCTACTTGTGGGTTAATGCTTTGTTTCTTTCTGCTTCCTAATGTCTCGCTTTACGAGTATCATGTGGTTATAGGCTGTCGAACATTTTATATGTTTTTTGTGTGCTTTTAAATTGTTTGTCTGGATTAGAATTATGAATCTGAGATTTGTTGAAGTTTGGTCGAGTTGATGAACCTCTATCAGGTTGGTGAATTTTATTCGTTAAAATATGGGAATTGATTAATCTGATTGTTGTCGATTTAGGCTGCAGCAGTAGCAAATATAGTGATTCACTTATAGTAAGTCCCAGGCAACGGTCACTCATTTAACATGACTTATTAAAGCTTAATATCTGTGAAGTTTATTTATGTTATATGAAGTTTAATTCAATTCCTTATTTAGAAAAAGATAAACCTGAACTAGTCAAATTCATGCATTTCAATGAAAGAAATGGCAATGTTTATTCATGTTTTGGTATTCCCGGTTGTAGAGATTAGAACTGTGCCAATTTTTGAATATATTTCAATTAGGTTCCAAATTAGGTTGGTAATTTAGATTGCTATCTCAGTTTCAGGTCCACTTGATTTTGATATGATATATTTTGTACTTAAATTTTATAAAATAGTAGTAAGACCAGCGATGATATATGGTGCTGAATGCTAGCCTGCAAAGAGGAAACATACAAATAAAATAAATATTTGCAGAAATGAGGATGTTAAGGTGGATGTGTGGATATACACAAAAGGATAGGATGAGAAATGAGTATATCCGAAAGAAAATTGGTGTTGCATCAATTGAGGATAAACTTAGAGAAAGTCGGCTTAGATGGTTTGGACATTTAAATCGTAGGTCGATTGAAGCTCCAGTTAGAAAAATTGAGTTATTGGATTTTGCCCATGTACAAAGAGGAAGAGGGAGACCAAAGAAGACATAACAAGAAACTATAAGGAGTGATCTTAATTATTTAGATTTAGATAAGAATTTAGTAACTGATAGGGCGCAATGGAAATAAAGGATTCATGTAGCCGACCCCACCTAGTGGGATTAAGGCTTGGTTGTTGCTGTTGTATATTTTGTACCTAAACTATAAATTCAATGATCAACGAATTTACTTTGTCGGGAGTAAAATATCCCAAATTGTTATCTAAAACTTACTAAAAATCTAACAATCATTCCTCCTGTCCATCTTCAGAGTTTTTTTTTTGTACTGCTATTCACCATCTTCTAATCCGGTCAAGTAATTTTAATTTTTTTTTATAAGTTACTGATAGGGCTTTATAGCTTAATTTATGTATATTTTTAGTGTCTTTTATTTAGATCCTAATATTTTCTAAAATAGTTAAATAAAAACCTATAAAGGGACCTAATAAATCTTAGGGATATTTAAGTGAGATTTTCAAACAAATAAACCAAAATATAATTATTAATTAACAATACAGACCTTTCACAGTAGTTTAATTTAATCTTTTGTTTGCCCTAGGTGGAAATTCATAAGGGAGAATTTAATTTGATCCAATCAAATAATTTCAAACAAAATTTCATTTTCTTGTAAGTCCATACAAAAGTGTCCAGTATAGCTCGGCTCGATCCAAAATGAATTCTAGTGCCTGAAGATCCAGCAGATAGTTTTAAAAACTCTTTTTGTAAGTTAAGAACTGAGTTATATTTTGAATCAACCGAATATTAGACAAGTTTTCACCATAACTAAAGCAGTTCCAAGAAATGATCTCTCTCTCTCTCTCTCTCTCAAAAAGAAATAAAGCCCATTCAGTAGAAGCAAGCTGAGACAGCTTTTATTCACATATATACCTCATCTGGAGGTAGCAACAAAGATAATGTCAACACATAACCTTTGATCTGACTGCAACAACACAAAAATACATGAAATCATGGAAAGAAAGCAAAGTTATTTCCTGTACACACCACCACTGAAAAGACAACAAAGAATATGAGCTGACAGGCAGATGGGTTGATGCATAAATAAGCAAAGTTATCTTTCTTCTTTGAAAGCACAACCAATCCACTAAGTTGCTTCTCCACTTGATCACATGACGCACAAACCTTTTCGAAGAAATTGTTAGTCTAAACGATCTGCCAATCATCCTCACCTCCATGAGCATCTGGTCCACTGTAGTTCCCCCAGGTCAAATTATCAGCAACATTTTCCGTATTATTATGGCCAGCAGTAATTAATCTGCTTGAAAAAGAATCTATACTGTGTTTAGCTACAGTGAAAAGTGGTGCTCCATTTGATCTGTCTGCGAGATCCGAAGCACGGGAACAGAAATCTTCAAAATTGTCTACATGACAAAAGAGTAAAGAATAATGTTAAAGACTTTTTTTGAAGCATGAAGTTTAAGACTGTTGGTGGAGACCGAAACATAATATAGCATGTTGAGAAGCCAACCCTTATCGCTGCAATAGAAGCCGATGGCCAAAGACGGATCGATTAAGTCTATTGGTATACTGCTCACGGTACTGAATGTAGATATGTAAGAACGAATATCAGTAACCAGAAATTCTTATAAAGAAAAGATATTTGCAAGATCATGTACCTGCAGTGATACGTAGAAGTAACATTCTCATCATCTGCTTTGATGTTAACTGCCTGTAGTTCGCGCAAATCATGTGAATGAAGTTAATATCTGGAATACTCTCAATGGTATTCGTGTCTAGGCCAACAAATGCAATAAATAGTGGAATGACTGCTCATAAAACAGGGAATGATGGAGAAAGAAAGGAGAGAGAGAGAGAGAGAGCCAAGCCTCATATGTTGTGTACTAATTAAATCATCCCTTGAATCCTAACCATCTATGCATCGGATTAGTCAAACTGGATAGTCAAAAAAGTCAACCAGCTAGACAACAGTCAAGTCAAGCCCTAACAAACTATTTTGTTTGAGTTCCTTGCTCGTTGTAAGCCTTAGTTGAGTCGTGCGATGAGATATCAAGTCCACTTAGGCTGTCCACGAGTAGTGAAGATCCTTGTATGAATATGATCAGTTGGCTCTCATGGTGAATCACTCCTATTAGTTTAGTGTGGCCCTAGCCTCACCTAAGCCCAAGTCACCACATACAGAATGATCAGTCATTCAGCATCCACACATCACTGGTGATCATCGCCTAGATTATCCCTTGTACAAAACATCTTTGGTCACCATTTGGTCCTCCCAACTTATCATGGCAGCACAACGGACAAGCGGCACTCATCCTAGACAGGTCCTTATCATGACAAACTACAAGACGACATGCTTTGATCCTTCGGATGCCATGATGCCTTCCGCTCACATTTACCTGGTTGTTAGTAGAGGATATTCTTCTCTTCCTGTCAGCTTGGATAACTCTTCTGCCTACAAAAACCAGACTTCGCTTCCATCAAAGGAGAAGGGCAATCCTATCCTAGGCGAATACTATTTCTAATAGAGTGAATCTTTTTGTCCTTCGCTTGACAGTGAATGTAGGAGGATATCACAAAACCACCTTATATCCACGCCTTCTTATTGTATATTGCTTCATTTTCTATTTTCTTCTTCTATTCTTCATTACAGAAATGCCCGTTGCAACTTAGCTTCTTGACCAAGACCTACCTCCCGTTTTCTCAAGACTTCCCCCTTCAACTTTTCTACATCAACATCTTTGATGCTATAACAACCCGCAACCCAGATTTACATGTATTATTCATTTCAGCTTGGAAACTGGTTAAGCACGAAGACCTCCTTAGAGAGAACCCATTTTAGTATTTTCCTCTCTCAAGTACCTGCAATATTGCCATATTGATCCTTACGATTTTACCCCAAAAAAGCAGCTCTACATCTTAAAGTTATGTGATGAAATTGTATAGCTCAATAACTTCTCTTTTTCTGATGTGGGACTTTTGTTCTTATATCTCTCACCTAAATGCCAGCCAAGAGTCCTTCCTCTTTGCCATCCTAGAAGCCTACTTGGGAGTCTTTGCTTCCTGCCATCTTTGAACTGAACGCTAAAGGCCACTCACCCCCTTCTTTGGTCTTGGGAATTATAGGTCCATCAGCTTTCACCCAGCTCATTCCCAAACCACATTGTACCATAGAAGGTCAGCTTTAATATCACAGCTATTATTATACAACAATTAGTAAGGATGACAAAGCAGAACTCCTGGTAGGCTTCTAGATGGAGGGATATAATAGTGAAAATCTCACAACGATAAAGGGAGGTGGGGTTTCTAAGCTATATAAGTAATAATGCGAACTTAAGATGTAGAAGTGTTTTTTGGGGGGAAAATCACAATGCTCAGTATGAGAACTCTATAGTATGCTTGAGCATGAAAAGTATCAGGATGAGTGACCTCCTAGGAAGTCTTCGTACTATATTAGTTCTCTTGCTAAAGTGGACAATACCTCAATAAGGTACGCTCACGCACGAGGATTTAGAAGCAAAGATCACTCCACTGTGCCTTCCTCTAGCTTGCAGAAGACACTTCCAGTCGACCGTAGGGCTAGGCTTTGGCCTTGTGGTAAGACACATACTAACAACTCTACTATTTCCTCTCGTGATCTACAAGTCACACTACTGCGTGAGGTTATTGCAGATCTTCAGCAGACAATAGAGATCGTCCAAGCCAGTTTCTTGGCCACCATGAAGGACATCCTTTCAGGTCATTTGGAGGGAAGAAACCAGTTGCAATTCGCGCAGCACTCTACCAGGCCAACATGGCCAACAAATTCTTCCCGTTCACAAGCAGTGCTAAAGGTGACCTCGTGGTCTACGCGCCACCAGCACCAACGACCATTTCTCAAGAACAGGCTATGCCCAACAACTTCAGGATGGCACGCTTACATCTCCAATTTTGACATAAACAACTGCTCATCCTCCACCTCCATAGAATGCTGTGTGCATGACAACTCCATATCTCCCCCCTTAGTTTCCATAACCAAAAGGCACTGCCAACCCACAGACACGTCGCACAATTTTTGTACTATCTATTGTTAAATCTCTCAACAGAAACAACCACCCCTACTTCAAGATCCTAACACAGTACCAACACCCGAAGCCCAAGACCAAATGCCAATTTCTTCTGCATTGGCTCAATGACCACCTTTTTTCCTTACCATCGCCCAAGCCTCAAGCAAATTCATTTGTCTAACTTGAGATTAGTAGTTCTTTTGAGAACAATAAATAATGCTCTTCTCTCTAATGTAACTAGAGTTGTTCCTGTTCTAGAAGACTACAAGGCCCTAAAGTTTCACGTGCGCCTGCCGCGCGTTCACATGGGCCTGCCCTCCTTGCGACTATCCTGCTCAATTGACCTTGCAGTCCTACTCGATTGATCATGCTGTTTTGCTTGACCCTTGCTTGCACAACTCAAACCAATCGGGTCCTGTGAGCTCGCCTGTCTCTAATTGCAGCCTTAGCCAATGATTACATTAAAAGGTAAAATTTCTTACTGAATTAAATTAACCACTGATTATTTGATTTAAAGAAATTATTTTCTCTATTGATTATTCTTTTAGCTCTAATTATGCGACCTTACATTTATTTGAGCGACATTTACTATTGAATTTTAAGTGTGAGGCATCTGTTCCTTAATTCCTGAAACCTCGAATCTGATTTGTTGAATTTAAATCGATGCCATAATCTAATTTAATAAATTCTTATTTATTAGACGATTTGGTCTAATTTTAATTTTAAACTATTTTATTTGTGAGATTTATATATCATAAATATGATATAATTTATTCAGAAAATATTCTTACACTTAATTAAGATAATTACCATAGAGGAGTGTGAACCTTTGCGTTCTTATTTAGATCATGGGATTTGGAGTATTTGGTTCATCGGCACATAACCCTTCTACTTGAGTCGAAGGACTAAGTTGGGCTGAAGCCTTCACCCCCTAGTTAGCACCGACCTCACCGCCAATAATGGCAGGATGAAGCTTCTACAATGACCTTTTCTATTCCTGAAGAGTCATCATTGACAAGATCGATGGTGGTTTGCCTAATAGGAACCTCAGCATGTTTGGTTAGGTTGACCAAATGTTGCCATGTTTTGGCAACAGGAACCGCTTTCTCAACATCTTCTAAAGTTCTCCTCCCCTCATTGTTGCAAAGCTCAAGTGGGGTACCTGGGATAAGGTTTTTCATTATAAAATGCCACGATAGAGGTATCGATCATCACCAGAGTTGTCCTCTGCAATCTCCTCTATCGAATGGGGAGACTTTGTGGCTTCTCCCTCCATATGTGGCTTTCCTGCCATTCCCACCAATACATACAGCTTCTTTGTCGTCATCGCTTGTGTCGGCAGCCCCTCCACACTTTCTCCTCTGTATGATCCCGTCCATAGCTCTGTTCTCAAAGAACGTCTTTCTAGCATTTTTGCACCCGGTTCCATGTTTAGGAATTCCTTGAAATTCGATGTGTTCACTCAGCTCATTAGCGTCAATCTAAACAAGGATGCCATGCCATTCACATATGACTTTCTCTGCGAATAGGATGCTATGACAGAAGTAGCAAAGCTAAAGCTTCACTGCCGAGAGTAGAAGAGAAATAAGAAAGAACAAAAAGCAATAAAGAATAAGGGCTTTGCCAAGAAGAACGAATGAAGAAAGGCTGGAGATGCTGGAGATATCTTGAAGATTAATGATTTGGACTAAATAGTAGTCCTTGATGCTATTGATGGATAGAATTGATGCAGTTTATCCATATTCTATCTTATTTAATTATTTAAAGAGTTTGTTATAGATTTGAATTAGTCAAATATATTTTATTTATTTATTCTATCTTTAAATTATGAGTTTATTTAGTCATATATAGTTATTTTTATTTTAAAATAGGATTAGCTTTTTCATATATAAGGCTTGTGCTTGAACATTTAATTTACCTTATAATTAACAAAAATTTACTTTGTGTGCAATTGACCTTAAAATAGATTAGTCCAAGATTCTTGAAGGGATTGATATCTTGAAAGGGAATAGTAAGGGATTTTAGATAAGAATCCTTAAAAACCATAATAACCATTTGTTCTCCAAATCTCTCTCATCTTTCCTCCTTCCTTTAGACCATAGAGTCCTATTTCATCATCGTTTCGCATGAATTTAGTATTAGTGTCATCTTGCATTAGAAGGGCAATCTCTTAAGCAAACCTAATCTAGGAACTTGAGACACCAACCTCTTTCTTCCCCTTCTTCCTTCCTCCACTTGTACTTTGATATATGCTTTGTATTCGCTATCAACAAACTTTTTTTCTAATTGATGGATATTTCTTGGGTTTGGCTTGTGAACATAAGACCTCTCTAAACCATCTTAAATTTGTGCCTCTTTATTTTATATTGCTCTCTTTTACTGTTTTATTTTTTTATTCTTCATTGCAAGATGAACGTAGCGACTCAAGTCCTTGACCAGGACATACATCCTACCTTCTCGGGACTTTCCCTTTCAACTTTTCTATGTTAACATATGCTATCAAATAAATGTAACGATGCAAGCAGTCAACCCAGTAGACTATTAAATGGTAGGTAGATAAACCACTTGTCTTTTATGCAAAATAAAGGCCCTATGGCCTTGTTTGGTTGGAGGATGAATTTGAGTAATGAAAGAGAAAATATTTTATTTTATAGAGTTGATGGAAAAGAAATTTATTTTAATATTGAGAGGTGTGTAGGATGTGAAATAAAGTTGATTTTAAGGTTGAAATTTGTGTTGGATGTGAAATAAAGTTGATTTTTAAGGTTGGAATTTGTGTTGGATGTGAAATAAAATTGTTAAAATTTGTGATAAATTTAAAATATAAATAAAATATTCATGTGCCTTTTTTTGGATGGTTACCAAACAAGGCCTATGACAAGAAAAACTAGTGAAAAATGATCAAAGCAGAAAATGTGTGGATATAATTTTTTGTCAGTTCAAATTACCCATATTCTTCAAGCAACTAGCAAACAATCATCGACTTTATCAATTTAACACAATATAACTAAGGGTAAATTACTTCAAGGTCCCTAACTTTAAGGAATAATATCACGCCGGTTCATAATTTTAAATTTTTAATATCTAGATTTTTGAATGAAATAATATATTACTTAAGTCTTTTTTTAATTTTTTATTATTAAATTTTTTAAATACTATTTTGACACTTCTTTCCTCTCACCCTTGTGGTCTCCCTCCCTCTCTCTTGTTCCTATTGGGGAGCAAGCAAGGGGGCACCCGCCGACTCTAACTCTCCATTTAGCCCTCTATCTCTCTCTCTCCCCTGCTTCTACTGGGAAACAGGCAGGGGGTTGCCCACCTCCTCCCTCCTCCCTTTTCCGCAGAGTTGTAAGCAAAGAGGGGAGGAGAGAGGACAGAAGGGAGACAAAGTAGAGAGAAGAGAGCTAGAGAAAGAAGGGTGAGGGGGCAGGTAGCTCATCCCCCTTTACCTGCTCCCTTCCAAGAGCGAGTGAGCGAGCGCGCGAGAGGGGGAGAGGGGGAGAGGGGGAGAGAAGGAGAGAGGGAGAGAGAGGGGGAGAGAGAGAGAGAAAGAAAGAGAGAGAGAGGAGACCATGGGGGAGTGAGCAAAGAGAGAGAAGATAGTATTTAAAAAATTTTAATAATAAAAAATTAGAATAAGGACTTAACTAGTACATTATATGTCACTCAGAGATTCAAATGTTAAAAATTTAAGATCATGGATTTACATGATATTATGCCCTAAACTCAGAGATCTAGATGTAATTTACCTTATAACTAATCATCTTATACATGAGCAAAGAGGTTTGCTTTCTCCAATGCGACTATAGTCCATATTGTTCAAAATTATTCAAGAATAAAAGCTTTTTGAATGCAAAATAACATAAGATGCACTTAAGTCTGGAAAATGAGCTAATAAAAACCTAATAGTTTCACCATTTGCCAAGTATAGGGCCATCAACTTAAGCACTCACAAAACAATTTCTTAGGGCAAGAGAAACATAAAAACAACAGCAGTAAATTATACCGTTTGGACTTCATGAGGGTCAAGGTACAATGCCTTGTCATCTTGCACACCAACTATGTAAGTAGAAGCACCAGGTTTCCCACCCATGATACCCAGACTCTGTGGAAATGTAAATGTTTCCCACAGTAACGGGATATACCTAGAAAACAAGGCTGCAATATTAGTAATCAGTATGGATCAAGTAAGAAGTTATACCCAGCTTCAAACAGAAATGGTGAAGAAATTAACTTAAAGGTGAAACCATACATTTACTTTGTTAGGATAAGATAGTTGATGCTAAAACAGATAAGCATGAGCTATCAAGATATTTAATGACGAGGATGATGAAAGTATGCATGTAAACGCCAAGGTAATGAAAGGCTGAAAGCTAACTGGAAGGTAATACAGAGCTTGATATTTTTATTTTTCAAATAATCATAATGTTAAATATAATTTCAGAATAATGATGTTTGACACATATATTACAAGTTATGACTCATACTTCACCAATATAACAAATCTGATAACAAATGCATACAAGTCATATCTCAAAATACGACAAATGCCAAACATGATACTCTGAGATTCTTGGCAAAACAAATTAATAAATAAATAAACAAAATAATAAAATCAATTTGAAATTTATTTTCTTGATGCAGCCCAGCAAATGTAATCGGTTTACTAGAAAAAAGAAATCAGCTTAAAAATAACTAAAAGTGTACATTCTACACTTGTATACATTCTAAACTTGTTCTGCAGAAATAACAATTATATGGATGAATTCACAATGACCAAGATTAATATGTTGCAACTAATTTTGATCAATTCAAAAGGCATTCTTGAGAGAGATTAAAAATAAGAAGTTAAACATTTGGAAGGATGGAAAAGTTCCTAATGTTGTAGTCGAAGGGAGGCCACTAACTTTATCCATTAAACCTTGTGGATAAAGAAAGCCAAACATCATCTTCCACAAACCTAGTGATTTTTTATTACAAACTTTGATTACAACACAAAAGAACAAAGCCACAAAAACACTATTTTAAGGACCATGTACTAATAGTAAGACATGTAACTATAAGGATTTTATGCAGAAAACGTAATAGTCAACAGCAACCACAAGTCTAACAACTATCTGAAATAGCTGTAGAGTTATAGGAGTCTTCTTCTAAAATTGCATAAACAGAAAAGGAGACCTCTTGTTATTATTCTTCTAGTGCTCTAGTGACTATGACAATAGAACTCGAAAACTAGGTCACCCTAACTTTATATCATCATTGCTAGACTTAAACTCTCGGTAAAGATCTCTAGATACTCTTCACAATGGACCTTTGGCTTCACTTTGACATAATCTCCGCTTGGCAGCATCAACCACTACAATGAAATCATACAATTGCCCCTTTTATAGCTAAAGAAAAGGTACACAATTTTGGCATGATCTCCCAAAAACCCATCACACATTAATACCCCATGCAGACTCCCCTTACTGATTAGTTAGTTATGGATTAATGATTTTTATATTTTGATGTTTAACAAGAAGTATAAGTATTCGATTACTAATTTGTGTCTTAGATGATGACACTGGCTTAAACTTATAAGTTCAAGTTCAATGAATATCAAGCCAATGACATTTTATGTGAACCTTGGAACTCTGGCAATCAAGTGAAGTGGATATGATCGAAGATGAGTCAGAGTACAGCAACTATCCTAGATGTTGATGGATTAAGCTTGCAAGTGATCGAAATCCATTGGATGATGACAAATAGGGGTACAACTCGATTCAATTCGAATTGATTCCAGGCAAACCTTGGACTCGAAACAACCAGGTTCAATCCCATGATTTTAGGAATTGGAACAAACCTAGGTTCCAGTGGAACTGAATCGGACAGAATGAAAATTCTGGTTCGAGTCTAGTACAGCTCTAGTTTTCTTAAGTCATAAATGATCACTCGTACAAAAATGAAAACTATGTAGCTAAACAGAGAAACAATTAATGTATGAGTACATTCCACCAGAGAAAACCTTAATCTAGCATTCTACCATCCATACTATTTAATAGAATTGGAACTAGAACAAGTTGATTAAAGAAAAACATTACTACTAAGTACTAACAAAGGAACAAAAGGTGATTAAAGCAAGAAAGACAACCATCACTAAAATTAAACAATCTCAATCAATCAACAAAAAAAGCCAAAAAACCATGAAAATATGATGCAAAGAAAAACTTGAACTATAGATGAAAATACCACCTAAAGTGAAATGCCAGCATCCACATTAGCGAAATTAATAACTTATGGTCGCTTGGGTCGGTTTTCAGTTACTCGAACATTAGAATCGAGAACCAAACTGAATCATTCAATTTTGATTATTCCGGAATAGGGGAACCAAACTGACCTGAATTAGAATTGACCCAAATTGATCGATTTGGTTCAATTCGATTCTAGGTTAGTTCTTGGTTCTTTGGATATTTTATCGACAGTCCAACTCAAAGAAACTATGATGATTTTATGTTATTATATTGTATTTTGAGTCTATTTCGAGTGGAATAATTCTAAAACCAGTCTTTGTGCTTGCACCATGATAATGGATGAAGTCTTGAGCGCTAGGGACTTGTTAGAGAATGAGCTTGCGCTTGGTGTGCTAAGAATCAAGTTGTTTATTTGTCTCTACCATGGCCGACCAAAGGCAGAATTCTAGTTTTTCTTGATCGACAGAATGAAGAAAAACTAGAGTTGACCAAAGATAGAATAACGTTAAAACCTCAATCGACTAGGCTATTTTGAGTAGCAGGCTATTGTTTTGAAATATTTTAAAATATAATTGATCAGGGCCTTGGGTTTGGTTGACCAAACTCTATAATTTACAAATAAATTGTGAACATTCTCTCTTCCTTGTTTGGGGATATTTTGCCTTTTTGGTGAATGTTTTAGGACCTATTTACAAGGAATTTTAGAGCTTTTAGCCATTTTTTTCAATTGATCTAAAGTGGGAAACCTAATTGTTTAGTTTCTCAAGGATTCAAAGAGTTATCTTCATCTCTTTTGGTGCTTACACCTGATCGATTCTAGGAAGAGAGGTTCCTTCACTCTGTGCTTCTTCATTTCCATCCTACTTTTCTTGCATTGTCTTTTATTCTTTTTGAGAGAAAAGTGAGAAAAGTAGTGTGTGACTTTAGGTGAGTGAAGCTTAGAGGAAGAAAGGTGATTGTGTAGTGGTATAAGGGTTTTTCCCCATTACCTCAGAGTGGAAGAAGAATCCACTAGTGATAGTTGATTGGGTTGCAGTAGGGCCATGGAAGTAGGCACGGAGAGGTGTCGAATTACATAAATCGACGTGCGTTGTTCTAGGTGTTTTTTTCTTTTATTGCTTCCGCATAATATTCAGCTTGTTATCACTAATAAATTTTTGTTGTGAAAGGTTTTATATTTGAAATTATGTCAATTCACTCCCCTCTAGATGCCTCTTATATCCTGTAAGTTACAATTAAAAATTTGTCATTTGGTTGCATAGCTTGATGGCCCTAAACAAGAGAAGTGATTTTAACTGATTTCACTTAATCTAACTTGGTTTTTATTTGATCCCACTTAACTTAAAATTTTGAATTGTTTTACTCTACAGGAAGCATTTTCTTATTAATAAAAAAAAAGATGTTGGAAAATAATTGTGCTTTTGTGGTAAGTTGCCAATTAGTTATTATCTGAATTTTGTCCCACATTAGAAACTCAATGTAGCTGACCCAACTTGGGATCAAGAACTTGATGTTGTTGTCCATCGAGGCTGTTGTTTCCCACACCTTTTCCAGCTCTGGTGAACACACATGGACAGGCTATCCTCGTACTTGATTGCTTATGCTGTGCTCCAGTAAAAGCCTTCCAACATCCTAAACAAACCAACCACCACAAAAAAAATTGATTAAATATCCGAAATCCATATAGGAAATTTTTCAGTCCATTCCATGATTCCAGCAGATCACTTGCTCTCCAGTTTTAACCCCATTAACACCTAAACCATGACACAATAGCAGCTTCAAACTACAAACACGGTAGATGCAGTTTTCTAACTAGCGCTAAACTGCCTAAACTTGAGATCACCATCATAATCTGCAAACGCTTTCAAATGCAATTAAATAGGTAAAACCCTGCTCCAATTGTGTGACATTGCCTTCCCTCCGCCTTATTATATTCGTTCGCTCCATGGCTCCACCTTATTATACCTCTGTATTCCCACTCACCAGCATAATAGGATAAGAACATTAGAAAGGGCAATGCTAAGTGAAGTTAAATTTTATGCCAACAATGAATTAAGATCACCATAGGTGCCATTTGACGATCATAAATAATATTTTTGAGATAATCCCAAATACTTCCATGAGCATTTGAGTTGACATTTTGAATCAACAGGCGATAATGGTTGGTAACCACTGAAGATAACAACTGACAAGGAAATATTGAAACTTTTTTTGCAAGTTTTGACAGATAAAACATATTATCTATGACTGTCTTATCTTTATAATTACGTACAAATAAGAATTTTGAGTCACAAATTTAAACCATCAAGAAAAATACTTAAGCTTCTTTAGACGCTATGCCATAGAAAAGAGAATATATCCCAACTAGGATGTGGAGAAATAGAAGTGGCACATAAAACAGCATTTGATTCAAGAAACAATACTCAAACCCTTATGCATTTAATTTGAAAAAGCTTAAGTTTCATAGCATACCTAGGGTTCACTTTGTCTAGTCCCAACACCAAAGGAACTAATAAAAGAATTGGTGCAGAATCTGACTTCCCAAGATTATAATCAAACGACAACCTAGCAGCAACATCCATATAGACCACTGGAGCACCACCACGCTCCCCATCTTCATCACCAGAAATAACATACAAAACCATGGGAAAGGCTGCTATACCTTGAGCATCGTCGTCATTAGCTTTGCTAGCACGGACAAGAGATTCCCATGTGCGACACATGGCATATGGACCCACCCATGATCCACAAGACAAGCCATATACTCTTCCTGCTTGAAGCAAATTGTGAAGGGAATACGCACACTCCTCAGAATCACCAAAAAGTTGTAAAAGTGCTATGTATTCTGGATCAAATGGCTGCATAATTAAGAGGGTACCATCATAAGCAAACCCTACATTGCAAATTTGAGAAGCTTCATCATCATTTATGTTAAAATATTTGCTTGTGCTAGTAAGCATATGTGATGTATAACAGATGATCCCTCACCTTTTGTGAGGGCTTCCTCCAGGACCTCCCTAAATAATGGAATAGCAATGCCTAAAAATTTTCAATGGCCAAAATGTTAATTAAATTGGAAAGTAAGGTTTATAGGATCACACAATGACATTAAAGCCCTCAAACTAGCTGCACCTGTGCAACGAGCATCTGACTACTACGAATCATGCAACCCCAATTGACATCACTAGTGCACTTCGAGTCACCAATCGCATGAAATCCTGCAAGAGAACATGAAAAACTTAACAGTAACTAAAATACAAGTCCCATCTTATCAATAAGAAAATTTCATCTCACTGTAGAAGTGATGATCTCCATAATAAACTTACCTTTGCGATATGTAATCCAAATCTTTGATGAGAAATCCCCCCAAAATGCATCTAGGCGACTAATGGAATTTCCACTAGAGGTTGACTCCACTGGTGAAGCAGTGTAGCACACACCCAAAAGCCATATGTCACAAGCTGAAGTCAAAACATCAGCCTTACTAGTTCCTAGGAAACGCTCCTGAAGTCTCCTTATCATGCCTCCAGTCATAACTTTCTTCACAGCTGTGGTGAATGCATAGTTTTTTGAATTACTTTCCTTCTTATCTGAAGAAGATGGGCTGGAACGTTTCTCAAAGATAGAGAATGTTGAATGAAATAAAGTTGAAATCAAAGATGCTTTTGGAGAAATAGTGGGAGCAACCGCTTGCTCAGCCTTGGCACCAATTTCAAGTGCATCTATTTGGTCAATTGTATGTACTGCAACATCGTTGAATGCCACAGCTCTCTCAGGTAAGCCCGTCATTACCTAAGGCCTAGAGGTGTTGTACATGACAGGATTGGTAAAGGAAAGAATGGAAAAGAAGAAAAAAACTCTGATCACAACAGATTAGGGAAACACAACTTATCATTTTGAGGTTCTTTTTTATTAGTAAGATCAATGGAAAATATCATCAAATCACTTCTGAAGTTGATAAAATGACAGTGTAGGAGGTCTATGACCATTCAGCAATGGATTAGTTTAGTACCTTAGGTTGTTAGAATTTTTATGGTTCTTGACATGCTCTCACATATACACGAAGGAAAAAAGTACTCAAATCATATAGGCTATATTCTGTTCAAAGTATAATACACATATGGTATCCCAATGCAATATGGTCCAAATCCTCTAGCTGTACCAACAAGACTTTTAAATGTGAAAAGTGAAGTGGGAGCAACAAGTAATTTTTGGACCATGATCAAAAGAATTCAGCTAACAGGTTTTGTCCTCAACTAGAAACAGCATAATTTAGCCATGGGCGCCAACATAATCCCATTAGATACTGGGTTTTAAAGAAAATCAACGTGATACTATTTATAGGTACATGTATGCCTTAAGGCAAAGATGCACAAATCTACATTGTACATAACTAAAATTCCAGAAGCAAGGTTTTCTTGGGATTGACTATCCATCATGAAACCTCATGCAAGAGATATATATATCTTTGTACTCTATTTGAAACCATTTTAAATTTGCAGAACAATAATAATAGAACATCTTTGCTGCACATACCATCATATACATCTCATCCAAGTGCTAGTGTTCCCCAATATCAAATACAAAAAATCAAAGATATACTATGCTGATGGACAGTAAGCACAATGTCTTATTTTGGTTTATCTTTTACATGTCTGGGTTTAACTATAAGTACGAATGTACAATGTCATTTTTTTTAATCTAGTTAAGCAAAGGTAAGTTAGAAGAAAGTAGATTGCATGTCAGGGTTTCAAAATAGAAATACTCCTTCTCATGATTCATTTGGCACTTAAAAGAAAAAGGAAATTATTTGATCTCCAATTGAATTAAAAAACTTCTCAAATCCCAGGGGAACCCCAAGAGTAAAATCCTCTACATAAAAATGTCATTTGAATTTTGAACCTGTTATGAAGAAACTGTCCTCTTATAGCTAGAATTTTATATAATAAAGCATGAATACATCTATGCATTCCAATGTATCCCATTGTGTCATTCATCCCCCCAAGTCATGTCATGTCTATGCTTCTTAGGTACTTCTATAATATCAAATAAAAGCTATGGCAAATTACAACATGATAGGTTTTATTATTTTATTATTATACTATTTTCTGTTCCTTACTGTGTCTATATTCTGTATTTTGAAAAGTTTCACGTCACAGTATCAGTGTTGTTTCCCCATGTCATCATGTCATGCTGGTGCTTCGTAGATTCTAAACAATATATCATCTTCCTTATAAATCTCACTCCATAATCAATAAAATTAATTCCATAAAACTAAAGGAAAACATTCTTTCATAAAATCTGAAAGCAATCTATCACCTTGCACTTACGGATATGAATTGATCATGCTCAAAACAAAATCGTAGCATAATTGCGAAATTGGGTAGGGTTACCAGAGCAAGAGCTGCAGCTGGGCATGGGAGACAAGAAGGGATCCTCTACAGAAAAATTTCCGCAAAGACGGATAGTCTGCGTGAAGTCACCAGCGACGGAACGGAGGATCTTGCACGTACTCGGGCGACAGATACGAGACCAAAGGGCAAGAAAATCTTTCCCCGAAGTTCTCGATGGAGTGCGCGGTGCGAAGGCGTGAAAGAAAGTGCAACGGAAGCGAACCACAGGAGATCCGAAGGAGCCGTCGGCCGGAGGCGACGCAAGGCTGCCGGTGGTCCGCCTTCTTGAGTCTGGACTCTGGATCGAGGTCACGCCAGCACTTCTGCTAGGGTTAGGGAACAGTTATTTATATATATATATATATATATATATAAATTCGATGCATATTAATATAATTTTTTTTATTATTGATATCCAACCTTTGGTCCTTTACTGATCTATTTAAAAAAAGAACAATTACATATATAATACTATATTTAATAAATATTACAAATTTTATATTCAATTTTCAAAAATTATAAAACATAAAATAATTTATTTACAAATTATATTTTATACACATGATGGTTACTATTAGTAAACAGTATTGATTAGAATAAAATATGTTTTTTATATATTATAATTAGTCTTTAGCGTAAAATACTTTAACTCTCAAATGAAATTGATTGACGTTAAATAAGATCATCCACGTTAGTTTTCATCGATTTCTGGATATCATCAATCTATCATCATTATTTTAAATAATCAAGTTTCTATCTCATTTAAATCAATGAATAGAATCTAAAATTTTTTATTATAATTAAAATAAAGGTTAAATTTGAATGAGATAATGTGGCGAGAATAAATAAAATATGTAAAATATAATTTATAATTAAATTTTTTTTATAATTTTTTGTAAATGATTGTGGCCGAAGAGGACATGAAGTGATCGTCGGGTGATATCCTAAGAGAAATTAATCACTAAGATAAAGTGCGGCTTCTTACAGGCTTCTAAATCGAATAATGAGTGGTGAAAGAGGAACAAGAATGAATCATCTCATATCAAAAAAAGAAGGAGATCTTGAGCTGTATAAATAAATAATATGATCTCAAATAGTAGATGTATATTTTGGGGGGAAAACTATAAAGTTAATGATGGAAAGCTCCGTAATTAAGCTTGCTTGGGGTGAAATAGTAATGAAATGACTCTCCTGGGAAGTACTCAAGTCACACAGTTTTTCTAAAGTCAAAGCGAACAATACCTCTACATTAAGATTACGGGATGTTACATAATAGGAATAGAGTAAAAAAATTTAGGAGCATTTATTTACATACTATACAATTTTTTAAATATTACTTATACTCATATCTTTTACAAAATTTTAATTATGAGTTGCATGTATAAGAATGTAATATTTAAAATTTAAGTAGCAACTTATGTCAATACTAAAAAAAAAATGTCAATACTCCTGAAAGTTAGAGTTCAACTTAAGTACATCCATAGTAAAAATTAAATTATACAATCGAAAGTTCTTGATCATACACGTGACATAGTTATAGATAAGTCAGTTTTTTTTTATAAAAAAAATACTTTTAAAATATACAGATAGTTACGAAGTGATGACTCCAATCGTATAATGATATATGAAAAGTTTATAGATTTCGCTTTCTATAATAGATACACATAAGTATTTGACTAAAAGGTATTATATCTTAAAAATATATTAAAAAAAAATTAAATTTATAGACCTGCATGTGAATAGATCTCTAACCTAATAAATCCATTGAGAAGGGATTCAAATTTTTAAATTTATATAAAATAGGGATTCAACCTACCTAATTCAGATAGTATTTACCTTAATTTAACACCCGCAATGGTATTTCCAGGAGTTAAAGCTAAAAGTGAAATAGATTATAGACGCGTCATCATTATTAATTAATACGTTTTAGAAATTGTGATTTGGATGTTTAATTCATCCATGCAGTTATTTGTTTATTTTAGATATTTTCAATATGATTTTTGAATATAATCTTTATAGTGTATAAGTGTTTTAAATAGTTAAAAAAATGCTGTAGAACTTTAGTCAGTCCCCCTAGTTGGTATCAGAGCCAAGTTGTATGTATTTTTCACTCTTTTGTGTAATAAAATTGTCTTTTATCATATTTTGTTTCATGTTGTTTGCTTAAACTCGTTTATTTTAGATCTGTTAAACTATTAAATCAACAAACCTTAAGTTCATGCCTTAAGATTAATATGATATAGTTTTGCTAAAACTCATATGTTCTTCCGTAATTTTATCTGTCATCTCCTTCTAGGCCAGAAGTTGTCATTTATGAAGTATTTTTAAGATAATTCTGTAAAGATTGGATAAGAACATCGGTCTTAAGTACTAAGCAAATCTATTATCAACAAATTAATCTATACGGATGCTTATAATCTTTAGATTTAAAAGTTTACTATAGATCTAAAACTATTTCAAAACCTATTTCAAAATGACTTCAAACCCTATGCTAGATTATAAATTAGAAAAAATAGAAAAATTTATTTTAAAAAATCCTAAAGAAGAAATAATCTTAGATATTAAAAATAAATATCTTAATGAAATAAGTGGAACAAATTTAGCAACTAGTTTTAAATTAATTATTATATAATCAAATTTTAAAAATAACTGATATTAAAAATATATCTAATGAAATAAATCGACCTAGAAATGATAAATATCAAGAAAATCTAAAAAATCTAGACAAAAACACAGAAAGATATTATCATTGGATGAATGTTCCTCTAAATAAAAAATATATGAAAAACATTCAGGATAAAATTGAGTATATAAATACCTTACATGAGATAAATATATTAGAAGATTTCACTGACTTTGAAAAAAATCTACAATCTTTTTCTTATAAATAAATAAATTTTAGAAGAAAAAATAAAAAAATATATCTCAGATACCACAACAGAAAAATTAATTGCTATTCAAGAATTATATTAATCAAAAGAACATATTTTTCAATTATATGATTATAAACCAGAATATGAACTCTATTCTGAAACTAATAGTGATACTAATAGTATTATAGATAATAATTAATAATCAACTAATTGAAAATTCGGTAGACATATATATGAAAGTCGGCGAACTTAGTACAAAGAAAAGACCTTCAATACGTGAAGATCAATATTTTAATCAGTTCAGTGATAAATATTATCATCCTAAAAAAGACCCCAAAGAAAAAGATCCATTTGACGACATATATACTAATGAAAAAGAAAAAAATTTTAAAATAAAATATTCAAGAAATGATCCAATAATTATTAGAACTATTGATAAAATTCCAATTCTACAAAGAAAATAATATATTTTTCAATGAATACAACTAGTGAGAGAATTAAAAAATATATATGCTTATATGATCACACAATAATTATTAGAACTAATAACCTCTAAATTTAAAAGTTCAGCTTCAATAGTTTTAAAATCCTTAGAAAATTATCCACAATTTTAAAAAATAAAAGAAGAAAAGATTAAAGATGATGCAATAATTCTCTTAGAAAAATTTTTATTAGAATTTTTTACTGAAGGATCTCTTGATAATATGGAAGACAGAACGCATAGAAACAATCCTCTCTAGGATGCAGATCAGTAATATCTGTTTTCTAGAAGAATTTTTACAAAAATATATAGAATATATTTGGAAGTTATCCCTTTCACAATATGATCATTGAGCTCAAATATATTTTAATAAATTACTTGCACCTTGGGATGAAAAATGTAAAAAAGAATATACTAGAGTTATAGATAAAGCATTCACCCAAGATATCGAATATTTAAAATTTGATACTTTGACTTTAAGAGTCAAATGTGCCATGAATCTATTCATGGACTTTTGTCGCGATAAAAAGTTATGTAAATCATTCTATAAAGACCATTCTAAAACTAATCATAAACATTGTTGTATCAATATTCTACCAACATATAAATTTGGCATTCTTCTTCCGCGCAACAAGCATGGTAGATGTACTCATAAATATAAATATCACCCTAAACATCGTCATTGCAAGTTTAAATTTGCCAAACCGTGGCCTAATTATAAAAATAAACGTCATTTTAATATACGATATAAATCTAAGTATATTCATAATCACAAAAAATATTTTAGACGCAAACCCGGTTATAATAAAAAAATATGCAAATGCTTTAAATATGGCGAAGAAGAACATTATGCTAATAATTGTAAAAATAATATTAAAATTTTAGAAGAATAACAGTTTCAATTAATAGACGAATATTATGACATAATAAAGGACACAATCTTTCAAGCTTATCTGATATTGACTATGATGTGTCCTAAATTGAAGATATAAATAATTTAGCATTAGATTCAGATAGTAAATCTGATATTACAAACTCCAACTCCTTAACATCATCAGAAGATGAACAAAAGGAAGAAATAAATTATATTTTTATGATAAAAAAAAATGAAGAAGCCACCATTGAACAAATAATCAATACTAAAAATCATGATCATAATAAATAATTCATATTTGATAACAATCTATATCAAAAAATTATTAAACTTAAAAATAATACTAAAGGAAAAGATATTTATAAAAAAAATTTAATTTACAATTTACAAAATGAGTAATGCATTTTATTGAATATTGTGAAGGTTCTATTGATAGCTTTGAAGAACCAACAGCTATAACTAACTTACAAATTATTACAAAAAATAAAATTAAAAAATATTAAAACGAGTTAAACACTCTGATAGAATCAAATATTTACACCTAGGATGTATACAGATTACCATCAAAATTAATTTTAGAGCAGGACTTGATTCACCTATAACATTAATAATCTCCGACAATATGTTAATAATAGCAAAATAATCTTTAATGGAAATAATACAGTCTAATCTTTTATATCAAGTAATAATTTTAAATTTTTCCTAATTTCTCTATAAGTTTAGCAGATAAAAATATAGATCAAAGTTTAATAATATTTTATAAATTAAAAAATATTCCTATATTAAAGGGCTTGTTTGGTTGGAGGATGAATTTGGGTAAGGAAAGAGAAAATATTTTATTTTATAGAGTTGATGGGAAAGAAATTTATTTTAATATTGGGAGGTGTGTAGGATGTGAAATAAAGTTGATTTTAAGGTTGGAATTTGTGTTGGATGTGAAATAAAGTTGATTTTTAAGGTTGGAATTTGTGTTGGATGTGAAATAAAGTTATTAAAATTTATAATAAATTTAAAATATTATTAAGATATTTTTTTGCCCATTTTTGGCTTCATGCCAAACAAGGCCAAAAGGAAGCAAACTTTTAACATTTATCTGGCGATTATTAGGATATTTTTCAGAAACCAACAATATAAAAATCAAACCTATTCCTTTCGACATTAGATTAGATGATCTACATAATTAATATTCTGAAATTATATATCTTAGACAATTAACAAATAAAAATATACATTTTCCTATAGAATGAAATATTAACCTAGAAGAAATCAGAAAAAATCACAAAATAAAAAAAACTTTCAATAAAACAATTTCAAATAAATGAAAGAAGATTATCTATAGGATATAATAGGCTATTATAAAGAACAGATTCTATAAATATAACAAATAAAAGACTTAAATCAAGATGATATAGATCTACCTAGCTCTAACTCTAATTTATAAACAAATAATATAAAATTAGACTTAAGTATAATACAAGTCTTAGTTAGTTTTAATGATAAAATCATAACACTTAAAGCCCTAATAGACACAGAAGCATCCTTGTCCCATATAAAATCAAAATTAATAGAAAATAATATATCAAAAGTAGAAAAGAAAAGATATTATGCCTTTGATAAATAAATTCATGAACTTATATATAAAGCAAACATAAATAGTTTAATGATTATAGATACCCATAATGAATTACATGTTTTAGAATTTAAAATCATTTATAGCAATGAAAGAAGTACATTTGATATGTTAATAGAACAAGATATATTATAAAAATATTATCACTTGCAAATAATTATGAAATAATATAGTTAAAAATTAAAGAACAAACAATACACATTAAAAGAGCTAAAGAGTGTAATTTATATACCATAAATGTTCTAACTAATGATGAAACTCAAAATAATTATAATAAAATATATTTTGATAAAATAGAAAAAGATGCAAAAAACTCTACTGAGTTTGACATAGGTTATGAATTTTATTTCTTTGAAGACATTATAATACAACCAAATACTTTCACTAAGATAAGAACAGAAATTAGTGCTAAGATATGTATAGGGTATTACGGCCTCATAAGAAAAAGATGGATATTCAATAACGATATGACCATAATAGAAGGAATAATAAAATCAGATTATGAAAGTGAAATTAAAATCATAATAAGAAATAATGAACAAGATATATTGATTTGAATAAGAAAAAATTATAAATTATTCGATTTAATAATATTTTCAATCATAAAACTTGAATATGAATTTTCATGAAGTAAAATAACATTTAAATAAAATTTGTATCAAAATAGAATTCTCAGGATATAAATCTTTTCATATTTATGCCTTAGTAGATACTGGAGCAACTAGAAGTATAATTAATGAACAACTTTGGGTTGATGAATTGTCTGAACAATTAGAAGAGAAAGTTTCTTTTACAGAAATAAATAGTACTATGGAGACATTAAAATATATTAAAAATATAATATTAAAAGTTCAAGCCGAAGATAATTACATTGTATTATTTTTTTCTATTATATATATTTATAAAGATTTTTCGCATGATATGATTATAGGAATGGACGTGTTAAACTAATATTTACCTATAACTATTCACAAAAGTTATCATACATTTACTATAGAACAAAAACCAATTAAAATACCTAGAATCTTTAACCATTTAAAACTCATTAAAATAAACTATATACCAGAAGCTTTATCCTTAATTGAAAATTACAAAAAAATATTTAGATTCTTTAAAAGAATTATTCTCTGAAAACTCATTGTTACATTTTAATAAAAGTCCAAGATTCTGCGAAGTAAAAACCCTAGACGATAACAAAATCATAAGAGTAAAACCATTGGTATATTCTCTATAAGATACTGAAGATTTTAAGAAACAACTTGCAGAATTAAAATAACTTGACTTAATAGAAAACTCTCATAGCACCCATTCTTCACCCATTTTTATGGTAAGAAATCACGCTAAAAAAATGAGAAAAAGCTAGAATGATCATAAATTATAAAAAGTAAATAACAATCTCAAATTTGATAGATTTTTATTCTAAGTACAGAAAATATTATAAAAAATGTTAGTGGAGCAAAATGATTTGGTAAATTCGATACTAAATCATGATTTTGACAAATAAAAATTAAAGATAAAAATTCTAAAGAATTAATAGCTTTCTCAACACCATTCAAACATTTATAATGATAAGTAATGTCATTTGGATTAAAAAATGCACTACAAAACTTTCAAAAATAGATAATTTAATATTTTGTCCATATAATAAATTTATTCTAGTTTTTTTTTGAAAGATATACTTGTTTTTTCTTCCACATATGAAGATCACATTCAACATTTAGAAATAGCTAAAGGACGAATACGATGGCTATTATAATTAGATGAATATAGCTATGATATCTCATTTAATCTTGATTTTACTAACTGATTTTCTTTTTAGAGAAAATATATAATTCTAATTTGTAGGATTATAACAAATCCATGAAAAAAATAAAAACTTGCTTCTCATATTGCATCTCAAAAAATATGTAGTACATCATCGCTAAAAATCTATAAGCGAGATATCATATTTCGAGAAGGCAAAATAACTATTGACTGCCTAGATAAATATAATCAGCAAGCAATATCAGCACTGATAAGAACTACTAGTAATTATAAGTCAGCTATATTGATGTCTCCCAAGACATATAATATTATCAATAGTCTCTGAAAAATAATTGGAGGTTTACAGCATAATACCTCTCTCTTATATAATATTCAAAAAATTATTTCTCATATTTACAATATGAAAATCTCTCTAAATAATATGATACAGAAGGTCCAGCACGAAAAAGAATTTTCTAAATATTTGCTTCAGAAATGTGAAGACTTTCATCCACAACAATATGAAGAACTATATTCTATATTGGAAGTAATATATAACTATAAAAATATCAACTCTCCTTATATGGAAAAGGACCAAACGAAAAAAATATTTGAAAAAGGTGAAGACACTACTACCAGAAGATCTACAAACTCGAATTTTGGATATTATCTATGAAGATGGAGCTCTGTCACACTTACTGAAGGAACAATTAATTACTTTATCAGATGGGCGATAAAGGATGTTTGTCGCATTTGAAATCAATATGAAAAGACAAATTGAATTAAGAATTATTCGAAAAGTTATAATCGATACACATCATTACGATGAATGGAAGAATTTTTCACAGATAATAAAGACACTAATATCTACTACTAAGTTCTATGAAAGGATATTAGAGTTTAAAATTATATCAACATTCGTCGAACCACATGAACATTTAGTATATCCAGCTTATCAGATCTGGAAATTATTTTGACAATAAACCCGTAGAAGACCAGTCACAAAAGAATTTTTTGGCTACTATTGGGATTATGAACAAAAGGCGAATCTATCCGAATTATTATCAGTTCACCAAGAAAGACATCAGTATCGGTACATTTGTAACGAATGAATCATGATATATGATCAAGAACATATAATTGAAGAATTCCAAGGCGAAAATGATTTTGATTTCTGTTGGGGACCAAAAATAGCAGAATTATTCTAAGAAATCCAAATCGGGTTCTCCTCAACACCCGATAATATCTCTCTACAATCTGATTAAAGACCTCAAGCTTGGACGAATATTTCACGATAATAAAAGGTGATAAATAAAAAAAAGTGGTTATAATCAAAACCCGTGCAACAATAATGCAAAGTAACAGCATTGTAGTAATACTGTAGCAGCAATAATAGAGCAATAATAGAGCATTGTACTACTGTACTACAATAGCAGCAATAATAGAGCAATAATGGAGCACTGTACTACTGTACTACTATAGCAATAATGGAATACTATTATTATGAAGCAATAATAGAACATTGTACACTACATTATTAGCTAGCTTTATCGTCTATATAAGGATGACCTCCGGACTGTGGTCAGGCATCCATTCGAAAGCATCAATCCTCCTCCTAATCTTCACCCGCTTTTTTGGTAAGAAATCACGCTGAAGAAAAACGAGAAAAAGCTAGAATGATCATAAATTATAAAAAATTAAATGACAATTATATATGGAAGTCGACGAATCTAGTACAAGGAAAAGACCTTCAATACTTGAAGATTGAAAGCGTTGATTGCTAATGTCCTTTATTCTTATAGTGATAGTGACCATTCAGCGTAATGTAAAAACTCTGGACCAATAAAAATCTTCAGAAAGTTCTTCATCAAGAATAGTTGATGACACGATATTTCAAGTTGAGGAGCGATATGGAGTTTCTCATATAGCTAATTTTATGTAGCTGATCCAAGTCTTCGATTAGGATGCTTCCTTCGACTTTGCCGATCATGCACCCTATCAAGAATGCTTCATCTCATTTTTTTTTTATCAAATAAGCCCATTTAATTCGACCTCTTTGCTATATCTACAATCAATGTGACTTTTGGTACCAATTGTTGTTTACTTATTTATATTATTCAAGCTTCACTAACAACTCATATTCTCTTTCATCGAAAAAAAAAAATCATCTCACTTTCTTTCATTTTAATACTAGAACATTATCAAGATATCGCATAAATATGTTACCCAAAATTATCTAAATATCATTTTATAATGATAATTTTTATATTTTTGCAAACATAAAAACATTAATCCTCCAAAAAAACATAGCATCTCAGTAACATTGAACCAATGGCCCTTTAGTTCTCATTTGAATTATATTATATGACATGAAATCCATTGTGCATCCAAAATTTTGTGAAAAATTGATGATCTTGTTTTTTTTCATGCAATATAAAATCAGTTTTTTTATTGAGAATTTGATCATGGGTTAAGAATTTGGTTGTATTACATCAAAAAAAATGTTTACTAATTTTGTTGACAAATTATTGACTATAATAATATATATACTATTCTAATAGTATATTAAATTTAATATAATTCTAATAGTGTTAACATATATTCTCAAATGTATTTCTCGTATATTCAGGCATTTGATCATTTTTTCTATTATGCATCATGCTCAATAATTTTCAATAAAAATATCAACTTTATTTCATATCTTATACCAAAATACGCGAATAAAGTTGATATTTTTATTACAAAATTATTGAGTATGTGAAGTAAAATAGTATTTTTTTATATTAGAATTTATGTAGAATGATCAAAAATATTTATTTATTTATTATTATTATTTTTTAAACTAGTACTATTTTAGTTTTGATTTTAGTCCTCGCACCAAACAACGGCTAGAAATCAAATTTCACAAAATCAGTGTAACGGTGAGGGGGAGAAAGGGCGAATTGTCCTTTTTTTTTTTTGATAGGAAAGGTTTCGATACATTCATTCACTAGAATCAATAGTACAATCATTTTGAAGAACGCGAGTCAAAAAAGGAAACATGGAGATCATAACTATATATTTTTAGGTGTTCTGTTTTGAATAGTTTGGGCATAGAAAGGTTATAATGTGCTTTTACTTCAGAATTAAGAAAATTTTATTAAACATAAATGAATCAATATATACTTCATCGCATACATAGGTAGGCAAATAAACAGATTCCCTAGAAGTATCAAATATCTGCAAAAAGGAAAATTATGCACTCAGATCTCATTATAGGTGTTGTAGCAAGAAAACAACGAGAAGAACGAAAAAGATTTTTTATGGGAAAAACTGTCTGGGCGAAAAAATCACGGTGCCTTTTGAGCGGCTTCAAAGATTTTCAATAATGTAAGTTTTGTTTGTGAGAATTCAGTAATAGGGGCGAGAGAAAAATGGGAATTTGAGGGGAAGGAGAAGAAGGGCCCTCTTTCCCGTTATAATGAGGTTTTTATACCCTAATCTAATTTGTGGGGTCATTTCAATGGCATGGACTCCACCTCTGATGCAGGCTTAATGATGTCTGCCAGGCGAGCAGATCATGGTCCTGGCCGTACGAATAGTACGGCCACGGAGTGGGGGGGGCGTACCTTTTAAATACGGTATAGAGCCCTGTACTTCACGCTGGCTACGGGCAGTTCGGCACGACTTCTTTGACGCGAGTTCTTTGATAGCATCTTTTCGCCTCGGATCTCCTCAATTCGCCGCCGGACTTAAATTATTAGCCATGGACTTATTTTGACATTCTAGGATTATAAGTTTTGGAGAAAATTATGTTTTTGAAGTGTGCAAATATGTTTTAAAAAATCTTTTTAAAAAAGATTTTCTAAAAGGTTTAAAAATAAATATCAAAATGAATATTTCTGGAGCTTTTGTGAAGAAATGATTTTTGGGCCTGCCCTTTGTAAGATATGGTAATTTATCAAAGTCATCGGACACCAATGTCGTCCATAAACTTATTATATTCATAATCCAACTTCTCGATTTGATATATGGAAAACACCTTTCGAATTTTGTAGTGGCAAAAAAGCAACACTATAACAGAACTGTGTATGCAAAAAAGCCTTTAGAAAACTATCACAATAGACAATCTGAGACAAATTATCAATCTTTTTCAGTCACAATAGCTTAGGTCACAAATAGTCCTTCGAATGAAAGAAAATCGATCACGTCTAAAGTTCATCACCAAATTGATGATGGAAACATGATTGATTGACAACATAAATAGCAACAAAATTACAATGGTTGTCGACAACAAAAGCTAAAATAGATTTATGAGAATTGCTACGAGTATCGCATCTATGAGTCACAATACCGACAATATCCACAGCCAACATCGATCCATCTCAAATCCGTTAGACCAAAAAAAAAGCTAGAATCTTTTGCGGACATCACAAGTGTAATTAGTACAAGAAGTAAAAGCGGACATCACAAGTGTAATTAGTACAAGAAGTAAAAGCGTTCAATCTCACAACCAAAAATTTAATTTCTTTCTTTCTCTTTGCCAAGTTGATTGAAGGGAGAAACACTTTAGAAGAAAGCAAGAAAGAAGATACGAAAAACTTGAAAAAGCAGCCATAGCATCTTTCGCCAAAATTGGAAAAATCTTATGCATTCTCAGCATACTAAACGTATATTCGATTTGTTTCTCATTTATCTTTTTTCACACTTCTCGTCTCAACTGTTGGACGCCAAACAACGAAGAATAGTGAAAAGGCAAGAATGATGAACCCCGATATTCCGGCATGATGCAAGAAAAATCTTATAAAGCGTAAGTCACAAAAAATGCGAAGGATTCGAGCCAACAAAGGCGATCTTACCTGTCTGAATCGGCGAGAGGCCGCAGGTCAGAACCCTAGGAAGATGTCACTTCGTCTGTTAGACACCTCGCCAAAGGAAGATGTGCAGCTCTATCCTTGTTGAAGAGAAGCGGGAAGGGATGATGCTCCAAGAAAACAAAATAAAGCATCAAAGAATTGATGAAGGAGGTGAATTGCGATCTTACCAGTCTGAATCGGCGAGAGGCCGCAGGTCAGTACCCTAGGAAGATGTCAATTCGTTTTCCAGACACCTCGCCAAAGGAAGATGTGCAGCTCTATCCTTGCTGAAGAGAAGCGGGA
This sequence comes from Apostasia shenzhenica, assembly GCA_002786265.1. Classification (NCBI taxonomy): domain Eukaryota; kingdom Viridiplantae; phylum Streptophyta; class Magnoliopsida; order Asparagales; family Orchidaceae; genus Apostasia; species Apostasia shenzhenica. The sequence continues at coordinate 1,760,210 of KZ451978.1, forward strand.
AGGGATGATGCTCCAAGAAAACAAAATAAAGCTTCAAAGAATCGATGAAGGAGGTGAATTGCCGTGGAACTATATAGCCGCTAAAACACTCAAATGCCAGAAGAAAAACTAACGAGTTTCTCATGTCGCTACGAGTCAATAAGTCGTCACGACTTAAGGGATGGATAAGTCGTTACGACTTACGGAACGAATAAGTCGTTACGACTTACGAGTTTATAAGTCGTAACGACTTACGGGGCGGTAAGTCGTAACGACTTACCGCCCCGTAAGTCGTTACGACTTACGGCTCGGATAAGTCGTAACGACTTACGGGATGGATAAGTCGTTACGACTTATCCATCCGTGTAAGTCGTTACGACTTACCGCCCCGTAAGTCGTTACGACTTATCCGAGCCGTAAGTCGTTACGACTTACGGATGGATAAGTCGTTACGACTTACCGTCCCGTAAGTCGTTACGACTTATCCGTCCCGTAAGTCGTTACGACTTATCCGTCCCGTAAGTCGTTACGACTTACCGTCCCGTAAGTCGTTACGACTTACGGATGGATAAGTCGTTACGACTTATCCTCGTATAAGTCGTTACGACTTAGGGGAAAATAAGTCGTAACGACTATGTCTTTTATAAGTCGTGTGGAGCCTTCTCTAAGGCTTTACGACTTATATGCAGTATGAAACGTTGTTTTTTTTCCGGCATTCAAATATTTTAGGGCTGCAGTTCTGCGGCAATTCACCGCCGTCCATCGATTCTTTAAGAATAAAACTATGATCCACCATTGCGATTCGCATGTGAAATCATTTCTACATACAGCACTCTAGATCATGATATCCATGAAGCAATGTTGCAGCAATTGAGAAACTGGAGATCAACCCACCGCATCTAAAGCCTCATCCTCTCTTCCTCACTCCAATGTACGCCAACATCATCTACAAACTAACTCCACCGATGCTTCATGGAAGAAAATAGGGCTAGCATTGAGGTGAGCAGAGTATTTTGTCCATCGCATAGCCATTAATTGAATGATAAAATTTACATCCAAGTTCCAAAGGTAGACCCTGATAAGTTTTAAAACTCGATTTCGGTTTTACTTGCAAATTCAAAGTATCAATTTTGGTAGATTTAACAGTTTCGATTGTTTTGGTTTCGACACTTTAAGTAAAATATATATCATAATCTTTGATTTGTGACTCAAAATCCAGGCTATAAGAAACTATTCTAAAAGTGTGAGTTTCTGTTAAAACAAAATTGACGAGTTTTGGATTTGTCTTGGCTGAAAATTAATTTTAATGAAACTTAAAACTATGATTAGAACAAGCCTCACGGTGCTCAGTTATTAACTGCCAGAGCAATGGCTAAATAACATCATTAGGCTAGCTGGATAGAAGAAGAGAAGGAAAAAAAAGTCTTAGGTGCATGCCATGTATAAATTGAATTCTACTCAATTCACACTCGTGTTGTAGAACTATTGTGTGAGGAAGACATCTCCTGTTGGTCTGCATGTGGAGCACCAACTGTCACCTTCTTCCTCAAAGGCTAGTAGCTTGACTACGCATCTTGTTCACCATTAGTCTTGTAAACTGAAGCAGGCGAGTCAAAAGTGGTTGTGGAGAAGAATAAAAGAGAAGATAGATGAGAAAAGGACATTAAGGATTTACGTGATTCAGAGATGACTTTCTATATTTATGGGCCATGTCAGAGAACAAAGATTCCGCTAAGTCAACCAAAGGAGGTTCCTTGGAGAAGTACAAGCTGGAAGTGAGGGATAAGGAGGCCAATAACCATTATATTTAGCATAATGATCAATCAAGAATTCACAAAATGAAGGATTCGTAAAATCAATCAAGAATAATCGATATGAGGCCAATGAGCATTATGATATATTGAAACCTACAACTGAGTTACAGGCTTATTATGCATTATATTCCGCATCAAAAGTTGATGACTGATCAAAGAAGAATTAACTACTTGATGTAAAGCTAGTGATGAGTATGATATGAAACACTTTAAATGGGGGTAATAAGAGTAGTTCCACATACACAAAATAAGCTTAAAAAATTCTGCATGTACAACATTACACATGAATAAACATAACTAATGAAACCTCTCACAAGTAAGTTGATATAAAATAGATAAGATTATTCAAGTGAAAGCATACATTCATCTCTACTACACCTCTAAAAAGAAAACAATATACATAAACATAACAAAAACATAATATAAAAAAATTTCAATCCAACAAATAATATTAGCATTCTAACATAATTAAGAATAACAAAATACAAATTTAATGTTCTCATGTAAAGATGAATGAGACAAAGCGAAAACTCAGATCTTGTCACAAACGAGTGACATTTTAACTAGATTATTAATCTTACATTTCATCAAATGGCAAGCACAAAATAGATCCACCTGACCAAACCATTATGATTCCTGCTAATTTTTATCAATTATCATAATAAGTAAGATCTATGGCAAACATGCCCTCAAGCATGCATGTTTGCAAATAATGTTTGCGCAAGAAGTTTGACAGAAATAAAATTTTTAAAATTTTAAAACAAAGTATTTCTTAGATGCTGATGGAAAATGTCAATTTAGATCTTTTATGTAACAATTATAATTTGCAAGAACTTTTACATTTATAAAGTTTTCAAAACAGAGGCCAATCAGAATATTTTAAAAACTATAGACCAAAATAAGAATTAACTATAAGGATCTTTTAGTAATTATTCCTATTTTCTTGCTAGCACCAAATCAGAGTTCAATCACCTCATTACACTTCACACATGGCACTATAACAATTAAGAAATTATAGGAACCATTCTTTCTTAGCTCAGACATGATTTTTTTGATAAAATTATTCCACAAAGATTTATTGAATAAGATCGAATTTAGCAACTAACTGAAACTGAAGATTTCTTTGACTCAGTAAACCACAGATAAACCACCAAGATTCTAATCATTAATATAAAATATAATACTTATAAACCCCATTGTGAAGAGAAATAAATCAACTCTTAACTCTTATTATAAAGCTGATAGATCCAAATTCTATATTATAACTCTCTTCTAATGGTAGTTTAAAACTATCGGTAACTCAATATCATCGTTCTTTTATGTAAAATAGTCATTATCCCTTTCTTATTTCTTCTTTCTTCTTTTCCAACTTTTTCATAATGCTCTCTCAAAGGATTTTAAATAATGATGGGCTATTGTTGAAAATCGACAAAATAATTTGATGCTCTGATACACAAAATCTCATTTTGGATATCTAATTTACAATTGTGATGAGGGCCTACAAATTAAACCTCTTCGATTAATATCACCCAAAACTCCCACGACTACCCCACTAGCTTCCTCTATGACAATTCTTATGACAGGCATTCCTTCCACACAAAAGAATGGGCCCATAGAACTGATAAAACCAACAATGAATATTGAAGTCATTAAATTTTATATACTAAAAGATAACTGCATTATGTTTGGTCTTTGTCATGATTTTTCATGCTATTAAAAATGAGATTGACTTGATTATAATTTCTTTCTTATCTTCCATAAATAATTTGTTTAAGACCACAATGTTTGCATTCCGCTTACCCCATTATGAAATTCTCTTGTATGAAATATATATCGGGAGCTTGTTGGGCATTTAAGTCATGACAAAATGTCAGCCTTAATATTTCATAGAATTTAATGGTCTATATTGTTTGGACTATTTCTGAAATTGTACTCATCAAAATCTATGATAAGAAGTAAAGCATGTGCATATATGCAAATGTACCTTGAAAATACCTTAAGGATTTTGTTTTAGTTCTGCTAAAACTACTAGAAAATATGATTTTATTTCTACAACATTTCATACTATTGAGTATTAATAATGATGCATCTCATATGTATTCAAGCCACTCTTAAAAAATATTGTCAAATAACAAGGTTTGCCTAGTTTCATAATCTCTAATAGAGATGTCATTACAACAAAAAAAAGAAAACTCAAGTTTATTTATTAGATAAATTGCAAGTAGATTTTTCTTATTTGGCCATATATGCAAGTAAGTTCTTATTGTTTGAAAATTACTGAAGTTGGCCTATCAGCTCCAAAAACTATCAAAAATAATATTTTACACAATTTTCCCTCTCTCTCACACACACACATACACACACACACACACACACACACACAATAACCTATCGGGCATTGGGCAAGCTGCAGCTCATGACTGCTGTCGCTGGACCATCGGGTTCCTATCACATCGCCATCGTAGGAGGCCGCCGCCGCCATTGTTGCTAGATTTCCCATTGCTACCTCCTTTTGCCCTAGCCATCACCGCCCCACTGTTTGCGGGTGTCAACCACAGCTTGGGAGAACGCTGCCGGTGGAGGGGTACCTTTGTCGCCTCCAACGGGTTTTCGATGTCGCTCTCCCAAACTACAGCTACTGCCTACAAAGAGTGGGGCGGTGATGACGGCAACGGGCGACCCAGCAATGGTGTTAGCAGTGGCGAGAACCCGAGGGTCCAGTGGCAATAGTCGTGAGCTGTGGCTTGCCTAATTGAGTGATTTTTAAATAATAGGGATCTAATTGCATATATGACTAAACAAGGACTTACAATTTATTTAAAGAGATTTTTAAGTGAGTAAAAGGATAATCAAAGACATTATTTTTAATCTGAATAATATTAAGTGTTTGTTTATAATTGTGTGAGGTTAAAAATAACTTGAATGTAAGATTTATTCTACAAAATTTTAGTTAAAGGACAATCATATTTACAATATCATTTCTGCAAGAGATCAAAAGCAAAAAATACACACCGCATAAAACAATATCATGCAGTGTTGGACAAAAAACAAACTAAATAAGCGCATGATAACCAGTACGATAACATCAAGTTTACAACCGCGTTGTTGTACATATGTCAAATGCCCTTCCAATTAACATATCCACAATAAGCCAAAGTTCATCCACAAAATATGCATAAATATTGCATAAGCATCTCGAATGTGTTCAACAAATCGATTTCACTAATACAAGCAAAAGAAATAGAAAACCAACATCAATTTTTATCAAAAAAAAAAAAAAACCAACATCAACTACTCTCATCGCGAGCAGCATGGTGCAAAACTAGTAATCAAACCAACCAAAAGAGATACACCTATTGCCTGTGCACTTTCTTTTAGGCTTATTTGCTATGCTACCACTGATCCATAGAGATTTTCGATCACCACACCAGATTTCTACTCTGCATGTGTTCTTTCAGTCTCCTCTCCTTCTTACAGAGCCAACTTGAAGTACATGGTGCTAGGGTAATGGGTAACAGTATGCTTGCTCCCAGCAATCCTCCTATTTTTAGTAAACACATGTCGACGGCCTTCCAAAATAGTATAACTAGGCATCTGAAATAGCAATAAAGTTAGATTAACAAAAATGTATACATTCAAGGTTAGATCTTAACATAGATTGACATTGAATAAGAAGAAATTTGAAATGTGATATTCATGCAGACATTCCATCCACATTTATGAGAACCTTTGCAATAACACAAACCTAATCTCTTCTACTCTCCCAAAGGTCTCGAGCTATGATTAATCTCATGGCACCACCCGTTGGCAATCACCAACCCTACTATGACCATGTGAATCTTCTTGCCCTGAGTCCAAGTCACATCGATGTTTTGTCATTTCAAGTATGGTATCATGAGCAGAATAATGTGAAATAAAATTATGTAAAATGACGCATGCTAAGACATAACGTTGAATAATAAAAGCGAATGACATCGTCGTATTCTGAATAGCAAAACCCTGCTTCAAAATACCAAATGTACTGTCAAATACATTTCGGAGCAAGCATGCCTGTGATTGTACTTTTCCAGCATATTGGAGTGCTCTTTCACACCATTTTCTAAAACTAGCAATATGGTATCTAGTAGCCTGAAATGATGCTAAAAACTTTGACATATTTGCATTACCCAAGTCAATAAAATAGGAACTTTGACATATTTGCATAACCCAAGTCAATAAAATAGGATTTACCTACAAGTTAATGACAAAAACTAAAACCATTTAGCCTAAATTAGATTGTACGGCGGGCTGATGAAATATGAATAAGTCTTGGCAAAATGAATTCTCTCATTTTTAAGCAGTGACGATGACCTAGGTATGGTTGTCACTGGCTTAGAATCATTGTCTTATCTGATATAGCTTTGAATGGGTATGACACTTTCGGAAGAAATGTTAAGTTTGACCTGTGAGTGTTAGGTGCAAAGTATAATAAGTAAATTGTTTGCGCCCTTCTCATCATCAGCGCCAATGATTCAAAAGATTGGTACTAGGGAAGGTCACCAGTTTGAACCTCGATAATGCACTAAGGGGCAGGGCGGTATAGTGAGATTATTGGGAAAAATAGTAACTGGATGGCTTACAAGTGATTGTCATTATTATATTATCATAACTTTGCCTGGCATAATATTACTTAGGTGTGCACTATCGAAAGAAAGGTTGGGTTTGACTTATAGATGTTGGGTGTGCAGTATAATAAATGAATTGATTGTGACATTCCCAACAACTTAAGCTTTTGAGATGGATGCTTAACGCCACGGATCTGAAGAGGATGAAACACTAGGGGTACAAAAACATGTTGGCAGGTTTGATTTGACCTGAACCCCTTAAGCACGACCCAAACCAAACTCGATTAATAAATGAGTGATCAAAAGAATTGATCTGAAACTGTCCTGATTAATAAATAGATCAAGTTATTCTACCAACTCGACCTGACCTGATTATGTGCAACCGAAACCTAGAATTTTCATGTCAGGTTCAGAGTAGTTCATGGGTTAGGTCATAAATTGCCACCATAATAAAAACTCTGCCTTTCCAATTGACAGCTACAAAATGGAAGATGCAGTCGTAGTCAACCACTGCCACTACATTCAAAGATATTGAACTTTTTCGATTTTGATAGGTAGCTTGCTGCTTAGATGAGACAATCACTGACACGTTATTTCCCTTGCACCAAAGCAATCCTACATTCGCATGATTCATAAGATTTAATGCTGTAAATGCAAAACAGAAAGAAAGTGATCAAATGCATGTTAAATTAGATACATTGAAATTGGGCTAAAAGGGAGGATCATTACATATCTTCAGACTATAAGGAGTGGACTTAGTCGATAGCTATACAAAATCTAGTGCTAAGGCCACAATACTAACAAGGATTGAATCTACTTATTGTTTCAAGAGAATCCTTGAGCGGACACATTCCCAATCACCACTAAATGCAATAATATGCATAAAAATTGCAAGTTGCTCAGTCACTAATGTATGATGTGAATCTTGCATTAAGCACCAAATAACCAAAAGATCACACTATGCTATGAATGCATCAAAATGCATTCTCATGAGGTTAGACAACACCTTGAGATGATCATGAGATAGTATGCTCATGGCTTAGGAGACCTGCAAAGAGATGATTATATATTCTTTGAGGCACTCGGGGAATGGATCAACAAGTAATCTGCAACCCACAGCTCTTCTTCATCCATGGCCATGAACTCAAAGAATTTATCTTCACCACTTGGGAAGGGGCTGTCGTGTTTCCTTCCCCACAAGTTGTTTGGCTCACTGTGGAGAGCTGTGTGCCAAATTTGTTTGATCAGCAATGCACAATTGTAACGTGCAAACTCATCATCTCAAAACAATGAATACATAAAACTGCATCATGTTTCGTTGGACCCAAAAACTGCATCATGACTACATAAACCATTATCAGCAGAATAACCATGATTTCTATTGAACAGTAAAAGTGTGACGACCCATGGCTAAAGAGGGCGAGGAGTAATCACTGAGTAATGTCCTAAGAGAAAGGAATTACTAGTGCAAGGGAGGCTTCTCGAAGACTTTTAGGCCTCATGAATGGTGAGAGAGACATATGAATCAGTCGAACCACAACGAAAGTGATAGGAGTTTCTAAGCTATATAAATAACAACGTGACTTTAAGATGTAGAAGCATCTATTAGAGGCACCTAAGGATGGAAACACTAGAGCTAAGTGTTCTTGAGCATGAATAGTATCAGGATTTGTGACTTCTTAGGCAGTACTTAAGTCATGAGATTCCCTAAAATTAAAGAGGATAATACCACTATACTTGGGTTTGGTTACGAGACGTTACAATATGGTATCATAGCCGACCTTTCACAATATAAGATGTAGTTTGAAGATAAATGAAACAGAAGTTGGTCAACGTGTGATGACCTGTGGCCAAAGAGGATGGGGAGTAATCATCAAGTAATTTCTCAAAAGAAGGAAATTACTGCAGCAAGGAGAGACTTATAGCAGACTTTTAAGTTTAGAGAGTGGTGAAAGAGATACAAGAATGAATCATCTTACATCGAAAAGAGAGAAGAGTTCCTGAGCTATATAAGTATAACATGACCTTAAGATGTAAATGCGTTTTTTGAACAATATCGTGAGGCTAAGGATAGAAACTCTATAGTTAGGCGTACTTGAGCTGATGTAACATTGGGATAGGTGGTCTTTGAAAAGTACTCAAGTCATACAATTCCATAAAGCTAAACCGAACAATAGCTCTATATTTGAATCACAAGATGTTTGGATCATAGGATGTTGCAGAATCATTTTTCATAATTAAGAAAGTTCAAAAGCAACTGTTTCCAGTTTTCATCGATACCCAAAAACAAGGATTAGAAAATTATCATTTCCAATATGAACTGATAGCATAAGAAAAGGATCAGAAAACATCATTTCAGTTGAAAATACATCACTCGCGATATCTGCATTCCAAACAATGGCAAAGATTAAAAAGCATCAAATACAGCAGGAATTTCAGTTAGAGATGACATCAATTTATAATCACCATATGCATAATCAATAACAATATTGAACTACCATCCAAAAGGGCAACAGAAAAACATGTCAAAGGATCCAACAGAGGATCTATCAAATATACTATCCCAGTTTGATAGTTTAAAACAAGCATTGTTCAAAGGAGGGCATAAGGCAGGCAAAACAAGAAACGGAATACAAGTACGCCATAGCAAATGCATATCCAGCAATATCCAACCCAACCAAAAAGCCTACAAAGTACAAAACAACATCAGAACATGACAAAGAAGCCAACTGAGAAATCCAACCATCAACATATGCACCCAAATTTAGGAATCCCCAAAGTTCGAGTCAAATTTGTAAACATGTTCCACCGACAGCTTTAACTCTTTTCCTCCCAATGACATGAACATAGCTCGATTCTTTTGGCTGCCATATTATTCTCTAGCATTTTAACAAACGCTTCAGTAGAAAGCCTTAAAATGGACTGCAAACTTTCAGTCGTAGCATCAATTAGAGCTGTTAGCGATCCTATTTTGAGTTGATCCAACCTCGGCTCAAGATTGAATAGAAAGTTTTCGATTCGATCTTGATCCGATCCAAATTATGAAAAAAAACATTCGATACGAGCTAAGTTGGCTTCTTTATTATCGATTCAAGCTTGATCTGAGCTAAAGTTGATCCAAATTTTTATTAGTTTTTGAATAATTTTCAATCTTTTAGTCAAAATCTTAGATATAATTGTCTTTGTTTATTCAATCAAATTAAATCATAATGTCCATCTTAATCAAGTGATTAGAAATTGAAAGAAAAAATCTAAGTCAACAAGTTTAAACAGAACTTATGAAAGAAATCCTAAAGTAGTCATCCATTAGGTTATTACAGAAAAACTAATATATTGAAACAAGTTATACATATAAATATTTATAAATTATTTTAAATTTATTTTAGTCGATCTGATTTCGAGCTAACTCGATCGGATTCTATGCTAGCTCAAGATCAGATTGATAAAAATCTTGAGCCATAAAAACAGCTCATTAGTCGGCTCACCTAGATTGAGTTGATCTCGATTCGATTCAAAATCTAGTTCAACTTTTGATCAATCTTCTATCTTCGAGCCAAGTTAATAGCCTTAGCCTCAAGTCATCCTTTGGTAGTTTAATTATCTACTCGGTAAGTTACAATTTAAGTTATTTCTATGTAGGTAATTATGCTAACATTTTCTGCCCCCCTCTCTCGACATTTGGCAGCATGTTTCCTATAATATTTTGGCTCAGTTATAACTAATGATGGTATTCTTTTACCAGAGCTAGACACCTTAGGCGCACCTTGGATGATAGCGCTCTCAATGTGATATCTACTTCCATGGGGGATTGCTCCTCCGTGTCCTCAACAACATCTACAACATCCATGTTGACCACCGAGCCCTCTCTTGTAGGCTAATCCACAGAATGATTACATCTTGAAGTCAAAGAAACAAACAAAGTAACAAATTTTGTAGCTTTTCTTTTCTCTTTGAATGATGTTGAATGAACAAGGGGCATGTTCCCTTTATTCGATTTTTGCGCGACTTTCGATGAAGATCAATTCTTTTGTACTCGATGTATTTTGTTTTGCTTTTATAGTATCATAGGCTTCGCCCAACTTTCAAAAACTAGTGGGGCTAATAACAATAAATTTAGAAAATCTATTTGATGGAATGACTCAATTGAGTGTCCAACTGGGTAAGGTCTTTGGAGTCTCCATTGAGAATAAGTTTCGGTACACTTCAAAGTCCTACCTACTAGCAGACCAGACCTTTTGTGTGCTCGGATTGATGCATCTCAGATGCCTATTCAAGTAGAAGGGCATATATTGAGGGCTGCCCTGCTTTAGAGAAGGCAAGGGTCCTAGAGTGATGCCAATCTATTGAAGACAAGCCTAATAATGCTGCTAGGTGTCTACGATATTAGAGGCCCTGGCCTATATAATCTTTGGCAGTGAGAAACTAATTTCAAAAGTTGCTATTCATAAGGAAATCAATTATAAAGAGCTTTCCACTCTAGAATTGGCTAAAGACCTTTACCTAAATCCTTGCTCCTAACAACAGTGCAATCAAGATCTCATCACCCCCATGCATACAATAGCTACAAGTTGTCGAAAGTCTTCTTTCAGAAGGATGCTATTTGGAAACCTGTGGCTAGATTGAATTCCTCGAGATGGAGAGGAGAGTTTTTACTTCTAAGGGGCTCGCCTCACTACTTCTAAGGGCCATTGCCTTTTGTTCCCTTAGCTTTAAAGCTTGCTTGCTGGCAAATCATCCAGCAACTTCCCCATTACCATAACCTCTTCCAGGTCAGGATGGCAGCTCTTGCAAGATTTGTATTCTTCCCAACTCTGAACCCGCCCTTCACCAGTTGGAAATAAAGGCAAGAAGTCGCCTGTGTTTTTGCTTTAGATTTCTAAAGAAAAATAGGCTCTTAGGCTCTGTTTGGTAATAAGAAAAAAAAGAAGATTTGGTTGGAATTTTTAGTTATTTTTGAAAAATGTGTATGATGTGAAATAAAGTAAGTTGGTTATATTAAAAATTGTGTAAGATGTGAATTAAAGTTAATTGATTTATTGAGAATTGTGTTGGATGTGAAATAAAATGATTGTTTAATGTTGGAATTTGTGTGAAATGAAATATAAAATAATTTTTTAAGTTTTTTTAAAATAAATTTAAGATTTTGGCTATGGCTAATTTTAGCCATGATTTTTAGCTCATTGCCAAACAGGGCCTTAGGCTTAGGGAAGACTGTGCTATAAGGAGCTCTTTTGAAATTCTTTTCGAAAGGGGATGTTTGAAAATACACTTTTTCCTAGAATTACCAGTGTCAGCATGTTAGCACTTTGCTTTGCCTCATCACCTTCTTACGGTTTTTGCTTGATTACTAGATTTTCACTGCGAAACCTTCTTACCTTAAAGAGTGGCCTCACACTTTAAAGGGTAAAATGGAAGGAGGTCCTTATACAGAGTTGCACACTTGAGGAGTACAAGAGAGTGGAAAATGGGTTGAGTAAAGCCAATAATGGAGCCGATCGATGTTCCGCTAAGTCAAATCTGTTATCCTCTATTGAACCCTTTTATTTGAACAAGGAAGCACCTCTGTCTCAACTTGCTCTTTATGTACACAATTTCATGAGTGAGCTATCATTTATATCTTACTTAATTGGCAGTTCAATTACTTGCCGAAAATAAAATATGGCAAGATTTGTATTCTTCTCGACTCCCAACCTACCTTCGCCAGTTGGAAATAGAGGCAAGAGGTCGCTCGTGTTTTTTGCTTTAGATTTCAAAAGAAGAATAGACTTTTAGGCTTAGGGAAGGTTGTGCTATAAGGAGCTTTTTTGAAATTCTTTTTGAAAGGGATTGTTAAAAATACACTCTTTCCTGGAATTACCAGTGTCAGCATGCTAGCACTTTGCTTCGCCTCGTCACCTTCTTGGTGTCCCTGTAGCTCAATATCATCATTGGTAAGGCCAAGAAGAACCGCATTAGATCCGTGTCTAAACCATGTAAATCAATGTGAAAATCATGTAGCCTAAACTACGTCTAAACAGTGTGAATCCGTATGAAAATAGTGTAAAAATAGTGTGAAAACCTCGCCTAAACCGCATCAAACACATGCCAAAATGTGTTGAAATTGAGACAAGGCAGCGTTAAAATCTCATCAAAATCGCGAAGAGAACACGTCGAAAAAGTTTCAAAGGCTGTCTAAATTGAGTCAAGATCGCATCAAATCCGAGTCAAGACCACATCAAATACATGCTAAGACTGCATCAAAACTGCGCAAAATACGTTTGCGAACAAGTCAAATCTGCAACTAGCTTGTGTCAAATCTGCGCCTAAACCGTGGCAAACACATGCCTAAACCGGTCTAAACCGCATGAAAGTAGAGCTAAATCTACGTGAAAATTACGCCAAATTTGCATGAAATTCACATCAAACTTGCCTCTAAATTGCGTCAAATATGTGACTAAATCACGTCAAATATGCATAAAAAATGTATCTGATAAACGTAAACCATGCGCCGAAAATGTGTCTAATAGACTAATACGCATCAAAAAGCATCAGATATTGTCAAGATCGTGTTGAGACTAAGTCGAAATCGCATCCAAACCGTGTCAAAATTGCCTAAAGACTGCATCAAAATCGAGTCAAGACCGCGTCAAAACCTGGTTGAGACAGTCAAAATCGAGTCAAAGAAGTATTAAAATCGTGCCCAAACCGTGACAAGATTGCATAAAAAAATGCATCAAATACGCGTCAAAGCCTGCCGAATACAAGTGGAAATGCATCAAATTTGCGAAAAAACTGTCAAAAACCGCATTAAATTTGTGCAAGATTGCATCAACTTTGCATATGGACTATGTCAGACTGGCACCTAGACAACATTAGATCCATACCAAATTCGTTTGAATGCGTGTCAAATCTGCATGAAAGCTGCGACAAAATCATGTGAAACCATGTTGACTCATTTTTTGATGTGCATTTGACACATGAATCCGAATCAAATTCGTGTCTTAAACGCAACAAATGCACATCAAAATGCGTCAAATGCGTGTCAAAAAGCATCAAATGTGCGTGGAGACAATCTCAAAGCTAAGTCAAGATTGCGTTGAAATCGAGTTAGACCGTGTCAAAACCAAGTCAAAACAACGTCAAATACAAGTTGAAATTGTATTAAAACTGTGCGAAATACGCATGAGAATTTGTTAAATCTGCATGAAAACTAAGTCAAATCCACTCCTAGATGGCATTAGACAATTGGGTAAGATCTACAACTAAACTGCATGAAGTTGGGGCAAATCCACTTCAAAATTGTGACAAATCCACAAGAAAGCCACATTAGACCCGCATCAGATCCATGCCAAGACCACATCAGAATCATGCCTAGATAATGTCAGATCGGCTCCAAACTCGTGTGAACAAGTAAAACCTTTGTCAAATCTATAAGAAAACCGAGTCAAATTCATGTGAAAATCAGAACGACTGTGTCAAAACTTCATCAAATTTATATCTAAACTGCACCAAATACATGCCAGAATTGCATCAAATATACACCAAAACTGTGCCAAAATTGCATATTTGGCATGTGTGAAAATCGCGTCCAATATGCGTGAAATGCACGCCCAATTAGAGCTGTTAATGATCCAATCTCGAGCCGATCCGACCTCGGCTCAATATTGAATTGAAAATTTTCGATTCAATCTTAATTTGATTCAAAGAATGAATAAGAAGACTTCGATTTGAGCTAAGTCTAATTCATTTCTTATCAATTCAAGCTCGATCCAAGTCAAAGTCGATCCAACTTTCAATTAATTTTTGATCTTTTAGCTAAATCTTATGTTTAAATATATTTGTTTGTTCAATAAGCACACTTAAAATATGGCCATTTGTTTAAAAATAAAACAAGACGCTGCGACGACCCGTGTGTATGCCTGCGCACGGACGCTGATGGTCACACGCGGAGGCCTGTGCTCGGACGCTGGTTGCAGCGCGTTACCGGCCGTTTGTGTTTAATATAAAAAAAAGAGTTGGGATACAATTGTAATTTCACATTAAAAAAAAATTATTTCTTAATTAAAATTTTCACAGTCAATGATTTAACAGAATGTTTAATGAAAGATGTTTAATTAGACCTTATTAGAAAGTTTTTATAAATATTAAGGATTAGAATGACCTACACAGTGAATTTTGAGGACCTGTCTGATATGTTTTCAAAATGGTGAGCCTGCATGTTAAGTCGAGTAAACCTCAGGGGCCTAAGTGAAATTACCCCAATTTTAAAAATTAACCGTAAAACACTTGTTATGCTACATGTTTAATATTTAATGTTTTCGAAAACGAATTCATTGTATATATACCTGATTAACTGATATTCAATATGTAGCAAAGCAATTAAATACAAAGATAAGGAATAAGTTTTTTTTATTTTAAGGAATAATGTTGAATACTAGAAAACTTTGCATAAGGAATAATTAAGTTTCAAGATCTTTGGGAATGTTTGGAGAAAAAATTATATTGCCACATTCAGGTTATTAAGAATAAATATTAAAAAGGCTGTTACTTGTGTTAAAATACAAAACAACTAAGAATTTTTTTATTACAGTTGAATTACATTCAAGGTTTTCAGAACCGGACCGAAGATCAAACCGGTCAATCAACTGGTTCATGGTTTTATCGATTCAACCGGTTTGATCTTCATGAGATTAATTTTTAAAATATGATGAAAATTATTTAAAAAAAATAGCACAATTAATTTAAAAAATTTACTACCACAAGATATGTATAAAAAAAATTAAAAATTACGGAATAAAAAGACTACAATTGCTTTTCTTGTCATTCAAAATATGTCGCTTCTATAACAATTCGAAATAAATTCATGATAAAAATTTAACAAATCAGCTAAATATTCACTATATCAAATAATTATTATTCAAAACATAACATTAATATTAAAAATATTAAAAACATAGCGTCCGCGACCTTGAGCCTGGAGCTCTCGCCCAAATCCGGTTTGACCGGTGAATAACCGGCTCGTCCGGTTCAGTGGTTGAACCGGTTTTTATCGGTCCAATCCGGTTTTTAATTGATTTTGGTTCTAATATTGAACCAGACAGGACCTTGGGCCGGTTCGCGGTCGAACCGGTCGAACCGGCCGGTCCGGTTCTGAAAACCTTTATTACATCAAAATTCATCTTTAATTCTATATTTCCTTGTATTGAGTATAAATATTTTGATTTGATAATGGACACATTAAATAAGAGATGCCTAAATGTATGCTGTTAGTGTATGATATTTTTTTATTTAGAAAATTAAAGATGAAATTAAGGTGAAACCTAAATTATAGAGGAATAACATAAAGAAAGTTTTTCGTCTAAGTAGTTATAAACTAAATATTAAGCGGTTTAAATACTTAATTTCATTATGCAAAATGATAGTGAAATAAATTATTATGTTATTAGAAAAAATCAAGCAAGATGGATTAACTCGAGGAATGTATCTTGTGCATGGTATGATAGAAAATTTTTACTCAGACTTAAAATTAAATTTTATACTAT
Source organism: Apostasia shenzhenica (assembly GCA_002786265.1). NCBI lineage: Eukaryota > Viridiplantae > Streptophyta > Magnoliopsida > Asparagales > Orchidaceae > Apostasia > Apostasia shenzhenica. Next base: position 1,776,128 of record KZ451978.1, read on the forward strand.
AGTAGTAAAACTAACAATATTATATAGTGATAAATGCTAGCTTATAAAGTAAAAATATATATAAAAAAAACTAAGTATCGTAGAGATGAAAATATTAAGAAAAATTAGTGGTAGAGATTGGGATATTATAGTAGATAAATGTGTATATATGAAAGAACAAGATGGAGAATGAGTACATCCGTGAGAAGGTCAGAGAAGCCTTAAATAAGTATAAATTTAGAGAATCATTTTAGATGATTTAGACAAATAAATAATGGACAATTAAAAGCGTAAAGAGAGAGCTGGGTCATTAGATTTTACCCATATAAGAAAAAGTATAAGTAAAAAAGACATGGCAAGATTTATTGGAAAAATAATACCTGACCAGAAACAATAAGAAATATGCTTGCATACTTGAAATTAAATGAGATATCATTATTTAATAGTGTGTAATGAAAACAAAGGACTCATATAGTGACCCCACGCAATGGGATTAAGGCTCGGTAGTGGTTGTCGTTGGTTAATTAAATTTCAAACTACAAATGCAAAAAAGGAATGCAAGGTTTTAACCAACATAGAAAACGAAAAATTAGGGCGAAAAATTAGGGTAAATAACAATTAGCTCTCTCCTGTTTTTCCCTCATATGCAACTAGGTTTGTATTATTTATAAATGAACATTGCTATATAGCCCCCCACAACTAGACCCCGAATTTTCTAAAACCATCGAGTATTGACTTTATCTACTGAGTGGATAATATATTGTACTATTCCCTCAACTATTTGTTAAAACTAATACCCAAAAGTCCTAGAAACTATTCCCTGTTTGTTTGGCAATTCAAAATTAACTCAGTTTAATTTTAAACAGGCATATCACATCACACATAAAATTTAATATTAAAAATTAACTTTATTTCACATCCTACACACATTACTAAAATAATAACTAACTTATATCACATCCCTCACATATCCCAATATAATAACTAACTTTATATCACATTCCTCATATATTCCCACATAATAACTAACTTTATTTCACATCATTCACAACTTTAATAAAAATATCTCTATTCAAATTTAATTTTAACCTTGTTAAATATAAACCTTACAAACAAACGGGCCTTAAAGGGTTAGTTTTGGAGGTTAAGATTATGTAAATGTGCATATGAAACTTTAGTCATAGCAGAAAAAGTGCATGCAAGGATAAACGAAAAAGACCTAGTTGCAATTTTAAATGGTAAGGACCAAATTGTAAATGAGGAGAAACTAGAAAGACTCCATTATTATTCACCCTAATAGCACCAGTAAATTATGCATTTTGAAATGATCAATTGATTGATATGGAATTGAATCAGTTATGTTTGGAGGAGTTAATTTCAAGTAGTACTTGATTGCAAACTCAAGGATATATTTTACATATCAGTAGCATACATGAACATTAAAAGTATTCACAGCATTGTCTACTACAAAAGCAAGGTAGCTACACAGAGTGGAGCCTTATTCCCATGGGACTACAGGCCCCCATATTCTCCATAGAAGATAACATCAAGCTCAAGATAAGAAACTTCCCCAGGTACACAACCAACATTTCTTGAAGTTTGGCACTCCATGTGTCTAGCTATCTTACATGCTTGGCTTCACATTGAGCCTGTTGGCCACCTTCTGACCCAAGGAAACATCACACTGCACAGAAGTGTCGTCAAATTAGGATCTTCAACTCTCAGTTAAACAAAGAGAAAGAGCACCTTAGCACCAAGAAAGATTGATTGATCACCTTAGATAAGTAGCCGACCCAAATGCTCTTGATCTCGAAGCTAACTTTTGGATGCGCCAAAGCCTCCACCCACCGACGAACAAACCGTTCTTGCCTGACAAGATTGAAGAAAATTAATCAAGTACGGACATACGTTATAGGTTTCATATCTTAGGGAACTAAGTTGAAGCAAACAGGTAAATGCAGCCTAGGACAAGGAGTAAAGGCTAATATTTTTATATCAATAATTCAACTTATTGTTAATCATCAATCAAATCTGTAACAGTTTTCATATGTGCCTTAACAGATATCTACTTGTCTTTGACTATGATATCATTTTTTACAGTCCTCTACAATGATGGACTGAAATTAACCTAGATTATAATTAATCTTATAGATCACATCATATATAAATCTCAATATTAAATTTATACTATTTCATATTTTATGAAAATCAAACATTAAAATCAACTTTGTGTCACATCTTACACAAGTTTTAAAATAGATACCAACTTTATTTCATAGCTCAAAGTAAAATTAAATTTATTTTAAATCTTTCACAAATTTCAAAACATAAATACTACATTAAAAATTATCTTTTACCTCAAGCAAAATAACTGCCTGAGCAAACAACACCCAAATGTTACGAAAAAATAATATTTTGAAGAGAAGACAAATATAAGAAACATTGTAGGAACTACAAGAGTTCAACAAATTGTATGTCATTTGATTTCATTGATCGAAGTTTTGAATTTCATCTTTTTGATCAAAACCAGATTCCTACCTGTCAGGCGCCCATGATCTGTATCTCTCCCCTGGCTGCTTGAAATCATTTTGCTTGTGGATTATCACCTATACAATGGTAGCTTAGCTAGTAAGAAGGGCTTTCCTTCCTTCAATATTGTAGAGGAAATGTGGGAACTTATAAGCCATTAATTATACAGAGAACGGACCTTCTCGCGCTTGCCAGTGACCGGCCTAGATGGTATTGGGAACCTTTCAGCATGCCGGAGGGGAGCATGCCTCGATGGGAAGTAATCGACCTAGAAGAAGATAGACAATAGTCAAATTAAGTATCAATATAAATTAGTGAAGGGATTAGGTGAAATTTCTAAAATATCATGTAAATTTTGTAATAACTAATAATTGTACGTTATAGATTCAGACATAATTTTAAAATATCATGATTTGATGTTGTCTGGGTAACTATATCAACAAAAAATATTGAATGTGCAGGATGTAAGTTATGAAATGTACTCCACTTATCTAATTCACAGTGTCCATTTCATTCAGCATTTTATGCTGACGTGATTATCCAATTAGCACCAAGTCATGACATTTTAACGAAGACAATGTAGCATAGTGAGAATCACATACTTCTTCAGTCCTTTGCATAAAATTCATGGCACCATCATAGTGATTGTTGTGGAAGGCACACTTGGGGGCATTAACCGGTAGCATGAGGTAGTTGGGTCCGAGGCGATAGCGCTGGGTGTCAGCATAGGCAAAGACGCGACACTGGAGCATCTTGTCATCAGAGTAATAAATTCCTGGCACCACTAGCCCTGGGCCGAACGCCAGCTGCTCATTCTCTGCAAAGAAGTTATCGATGTTCCTGTTAAGCACTAGCCGTCCCACTAGTTGCAATGGCAGCAAATCCTCGGGCCAAGTCTTTGTGTCGTCCAATGGGTCAAAGTCGTATCGGCCCTCATCATCAGGGTCCATTACCTGCACTTAACAACATCTAGGGATGTTAATTTCGCTCCAATATCAAATATCAGTTAAAAGTTGAATCGAATGGAAATCGACTCGATCTAAACAAGCTGGCTAATGATCTGTTTTCATGGCATGAGATTTTGATCAATCCAATCTTGAGCCTACAAAAGATCAAATCAAGCATGCTCTGTCGATTGAAAAATAATAATAACAATAAATAGAAAATATATGTATATATATAATTAGCATTAGTATGCTAGTTTCCAAACAACTACTTTAGAATTTCCTCATTCAACTTTTGTTTTATGTTGTTCAAATATGATAATCAATTTTTTATTTATTTGTTTTTGTTTATAGACATTAGATTAAGATTAGATTAATATGGACAAAGAGGATTTAAAATAATTGAATAAAAAAACACAAGGATGCCCAAAATTTTAAGTAATTGAAAGTTGGGTCGATTTTGACTTTAGTAAATTCGAATCAATAACAAATAAGTTAAACCTAACTCAAATCGAACTCTACTTGCACAAATCTAGAATCAAATCAAAAACTTTTGATTCAGTCTTGAGGCAACGCCGAATCAACTCAAGACCAGATAATCAACAGCCTTAATAGCACCTACTTATACTCAAAATTGAAAACTAGCTTAAAACTTTTTTAGTTGTTATCGAATTGAATCGAAAATGATCCACTCTGTACCTGGATGTAGAGCTTCCACTCTGGGTAGCAGCCTGAGGCGATGGAGTCGTAGAGATCCTGGGTGGCATGGCTGTGGTTCCGGCCGCAGACAACAGCTGCCTCGTCCTCTAGCAGGCACCGGAGGCCGCAGGTCGGCTTCCAGTGGAACTTAATGTAATGCGCCTTCCCCTCGCGGTTGATGAAGGTGTACGCGTTCACGCCGAACCCCTCCATGTGCCGGTAGTCCGACGGAACTCCAACGTCATCAAAGAGGAAGAAGAAGGTGTGGAGACTCTCCGGCAAGTGAGAGAGGAAGTCGAAGACCCTCCAATATTCCTAGATGATATATGTAAATCTTTTGTAATTGAAATAAAATTAGGGTTTTCTAAATCAAATTAGGGTTTTTGAAAAGCGCCCAGTTTAAGAATGTCGCAAAAATCAAATTAGGCACCTGAATGTGAGACTTCGGATTGGGCTTGAAGGCGTGAATGACGTCGGGGAACTTAATCCCATCGCGGATGAAGAAGACGGGGAAGTTGTTCCCCAGAAGGTCCCAGTTCCCCTCGCGAGTGTAGAACTTCACGGCGAAGCCCCGCGGGTCGCGGATGGTCTCCGGCGAGCCGCGCTCGTGGATGACGGTGGAGAATCGGACGATGACCGGCGTCTGGACGCCGGGAGCTCGGAGGAAGTCGGCGCAGGTGAGGTGGGTGACGTCGTGGGTGCACTCGAAGAAGCCCTTAGCGCTGGCACCGCGCGCGTGTACGACGCGCTCGGGGATCCGCTCGCGGGCAAAGTGCGCGATCTTCTCGATCAGGTGGTAGTCTTCCAGGAGGATGGGGCCGCGGGCACCGACCGTGAGCGCCTGATCGTCGTTCCACACTGGTCCGCCGACGTTCGTCGTCGTGTACGCCGTGTCGTACGCGCTCGATGGAACGAACTGCGTGCAGCAGACTTTTTTAATCAAAGATTTAACGATTTACACTTACGATTAAATTAATTAAAAAAAATTATTGCTTTCTTAACGTGCGCATTATTCACCTTTTTTAATTTTTTTTTAATCAATATTTATATTTTACAAAAATAAAAAAAATACATTTGTTCAAATGATATGAATAATCTTCACTTTTCTTATTTATTTTTTGATCTATACGAGAATTTCATAGGAGTAATAAATAAATAAATATAAATATATATATATATATATACATATTCACATAGCAAAAAAAATCTAATGTTTAAATTTAATATTAAGCACAAAGTAATAGGTTCTAAATGATTTGAGGGGCATTTTTTTTCCATCAATTGAGGTAAAAAAATAAAATAAAATAAATTTCCAATTAAGTAAATCAAACCATGAGATTATAAATCTGAAATTAAATAAAACCATATAAACTTTAATCGGTTCATGTGAATAAAACCAAAAAATTTTCAGGCATTTGGATCAAGTCATACAAAAATTTTAGGGCAAATTTCACCCAGGTCCCTGAGTTTAGGGGTTAATATCACACAGGTCCACGTTTTTAAAATCCTATCATTCGGGTCCCTAGGTTTTCAAAAAATATCATCTGGGTCCTTTTTTATTTTTTTTATTATTAAAAAATATACAAAAATACCATTATACTCTTACCCTCCCTCTCTCC